>JAJEJO010004227.1:165450-218059 GCA_020662805.1 Glaucomys volans
GATCCAAAAAACTCCACCAGGAAACTTTTATACCTAATTAATGAATTTAGCAAAATATCAGGATATAAAATAAACACACATAAATCAAATGCATTTATCTACATAAGCGATGAATCATCTGAAAGTGAAATGAGGAAAACAACTCTGTTCAAAATAGCCTCAAATAAAATAAAATATTTGGGAATCAATCTAACAAGAGAGGTGAAAAACCTCTACAACAAAAACTACAGAACATTAAAGAAAGAAATTGAGGAAGACCTTAGAAGATGGAAAGATCTTCCATGTTCTTGGATAGGAAGAATCAATATAATCAAAATGGCCATACTTCCAAAGATGCTGTACAAACTTAATGCAATTCCAATAAAAATTCCTATGACATTCCTCACAGAAATAGAAAAAGCAATCATGAAATTCATATGGAAGAACAAAAGACCCAGAATAGCCAAAACAATCCTGGGCAGGAAGAATGATGCAGGAGGTATCACAATACCAGACCTTAAACTCTACTATAGAGCAATAGTAACATAAACAGCATGGTATTGGCACCAAGATAGACAGGTAGACCAATGGTACAGAATAGAGGACCCAGAGACAAACCCGCGTAAGTACAGATATCTCATACTAGACAAAGGTGCCAAAAACATACAGTGGAGAAAAGACAGCCTCTTCAACAAATGGTGCTGGCAAAACTGGAAATCCATATGCAATAAAATGAAATTAAAACCCTATCTCTCACCCTGTACAAAACTGGACTCAAAATGGATCAAAGATCTAGGAATTCGACCTGAGACTCTTCACCAAATAGAAGAAATAGTAGGCTTCTTCATAATGGCTTAGGACCAGACTCCTCAACAAGACCACCAGAGTGCAAGAAATAAAAGGAAGAATCAATAAATGGGACGGGTGCAAACTAAAAAGCTTTCTCTCAGCAAAAGAAACAATCAAGAATGTGAAAAGAGAGCCTACAGAGTGGGAAAAAATCTTTTCCACACACACTTCAGACAGAGCTCTGATCTCCAAAATTTATAAAGAACTTACAAAACTGCACACCAAAAATGCAAAGAGCCCAATCAATACATGGGCTAAGGAACTGGGCAGACACTTCACAGAAGAGGATATACAGGCTATTAACAAATATATGAAAAAGTGCTCATCATCTCTAGTAATTCGAGAAATGCAAATTAAAACTACCCTAAGATTTCATCTAACTCCAATTAGAATGGCTATTATCAGGAATACAAGCAATAACAAGTGTTGGCGTGGATGTGGGGAAAAAGGCACACTTGTACATTGCTGGTGGAGGTGCAAATTGGTGCAGCCATTCTGGAAAGCAGTATGGAGATTCCTCAAAAAACTTGGAATGGATCCACCATTTGACCCAGCTATCCCACTCCTCGGTTTATATCCAAAGGTCTTAAAATCAGCAAAGTATAGGGAGGCAGCCACATCTATGTTCATAGCTGCTCAATTCACAATAGCTGAATTGTGGAACCAACCTAGATGCCTTTCAATTGAAGAATGGATAAAGAAATTGTGGTATATATACACAATGGAATATTACTCAGCCATAAAAAAGAATAAAATTATGGCATTTGCTGGTAAATGGGTGGAGTTGGAGAATATCATGCTAAGTGAAATAAGCCAAGCCCAAAAAACCAAAGGCCGAATGTTTTCTCTGATCAGTGGATGCTGATACCTAACAGGAGTGGGGTGGGGGGGTGGCAGGGGTTATGAGGAGGATAGGAAAGAATGGAGGAAGTATGGATGGTGTGGAGGAAAATGGGATGGGAGGGGATGGGGGCAGGAAAAATAGTAGACTGAGACAGACAGTACTACCCTATGTAAATGTAAGATTATGTGAACTGTGTGAATAAAAAATAAATAAAAAGAAATACCCTGTTTTCTTAGAAGAATATCTGTTGGTAAGGGCAGACGTTCATGCTATCATTAAGGGAAAGCAACGTGATTTTATTTATGTCAAAAATATAGACAGAGTGAAAGAGTGGCCTGAACGTTAGCAGTGGTTTATCTTCCTCTTCTGCAAGTCTGTATTTTAAGTGCCCATTTAGACCACTGTAGAAGCCCTGTCCATTCCATTTCCCAGCACCCTCATGATCACCTGCTCCTTGCTCACCTTCTCATGGGATCATGGGATCATGGGTGCAGGCCCTGTTGCTCTTGAGCGTGGCAGGTGCCATTCCTTCTTGGCAAGGGTTCTGGGCTTCTCTTCAGTCTTGAGTCTTCATTCATTCATTCCCTCATCTGAGTGTTTACCCGGTTGGTCTTTCCTGAGATATGAGTGAGCCTGTGATAGGTGCCGGGCAGAGCGGAGATGCTGAAGATACAGGGGCGTGGGTGCCAGTGGGACACCGGTTACCATTCACTAGTCATCGCTCTCTCCCTGGGAGGCTGGTGCAGCTCCACCCTGCTGACTCAGCACGGCCCCTGTGACCTGCCCTGGCTGGTATACTGTGAGCAGCGGTGATTCATTTGTGTCACTTCCTGGTGGAAAATGGCCGGTCAGCATAAAACATCTTCAGCACCTTTCCTCCCGAATGCAGTTGCGTGCAGCGGCCCCCAGGGAGGCTGCTCTGCTTGCTGAGTGCCTGAGAGTAGACAGCAGGGAGCAGAGCCCTAAGTGACCCAGGGCACACGTGTGGAGAAGCCAGGGAATGAGCCACCGAGGTGTTGGGGGTCTTTTGTTATCACAGTGTAACCTGGTCTGTCCTGGTAACGCCAACAGGGCCCATGGACCTGCATGTCCTCTCTCTCTGTCACTTCAGTGCACCATACAGGCGGGGAGTAATGCAGACAGTAAGTTATGCCTGGCATTAACCTACTGCCAGGTAAGGTAGCCGTCATTTCCTCCTGCGTCACATCCCTAGGGTAAATGCCTGGCTCAGGGAAGGAAGTACAGGGCAAAGCTAGCCTGGAATCACAGCTAGATATTATTAAGTGGCAGCCGGAGGCTCAGGGCAGGAAAATGTTCATGTATGGTATTTCCTATACAGTATACGGGTTATTTTATATTATTCACTTAGAGCATTACAGATTATTATAGATCACTCTGGTATTACTGCACTGTTTACATATTGATTACTATCAGTCCTCCAATGGCCTGTGTGCTCAGAAGATGGATCTCAGGGGAAGCTGTGAGCAGCCAACTCCCCCTAAACCCATCCGAACTCTTTAAGCACATTATGCTTGGATGGTTTGATAAAATTTTCCAGGAAAGTCAAACTGAACCAGTGAAATCTGCAGTTCTGAGAAGGTCACACACACAAAAATCATTCAGCATATTTTTCAGAAACTGACTTTAGTAGATCAGAGACTAATATTGGGCACCAGTTTTCGTTAATCATGATGTGAATTATTTCTCTCCACTTTGCACCTTCGTGAATATCATTGCATCTGTGTTGACTTCAGCACCCTCTTCAGATGGGAGTCATTACCCCACCCCTGACTAAGGTGAAGAGTTGCCCTAAAAAAGATCTTTCACTGCGAAATTTAATGTCATGGGGAGAGCTAATTCTGAGAGACCTCAAAGTATAGTACACTCCGGTTTTAAAGGTGACAGTAATTTTCTCTCATTTGCTCAAATTGTAGACTCTTCATTTTGACAGACTTCTCCTGCCCTGTCTCAATCCATCCCACCCCAAATAGCTGCTCTGTGAACATAGTGTGGGAGAGTTGGTCTGACACACCATCTTGGATGAAGAACAAATGGTTTCAAGAGCCGACCTGTCTTGGGAGTATCAGAATGCAAATGCCTTTATACAAAGTGATGTCTTTCTAGTATGTATGAAAAATTAGATTTCCAGGTACTTTTTCTTAAAACAGTTTTTTTTCCTAGGCTTGATTGACATCCAAGTGCAATTCGATAATTTTTAGTATGTATACAGGCTGTACAACCATCACCACGATCCGAATCTAAAATGTTTCCACCACAGCCAAAGGCTCCTTTGTGTCATTTTCAGTCAGTCCCTATTCTGGCCCCCAGGCCCCAACCCCAGACATCAAGTGATCTGTTTTCTGTCTCTGTAGATTTGCCTCATGTGAATACTTCACACAGATGGGATCATGCTGGTGGGCTGCGTGTCTGGCTTTCTTTCTCTGAGCATAATGTTTTTCGAGGTTCATCTATGTTGCAGCATACATCAATAGTTTGCTCCTTTTATTACTAAGTAGTATTCCATTCAGCAATTGATGGGCATTTGGGTGGACCCCACTTTGGGGCTATTGTGAATAGTGATGCATGAATGTGTGGGCACAGGTCTTCTGTGGAGAACAGATTTCTCATGTAT
Source organism: Glaucomys volans (assembly GCA_020662805.1). Taxonomy (NCBI): domain Eukaryota; kingdom Metazoa; phylum Chordata; class Mammalia; order Rodentia; family Sciuridae; genus Glaucomys; species Glaucomys volans. Next base: position 169,755 of record JAJEJO010004227.1, read on the forward strand.
TGGATCACAATACATGAAATTGTTGGGTAGATGAATAGATCTGTGTGTAATTTTTTTTTTCCATGTTGGGAATCAAGCCCAGGGCTTCACACATGGTAGGCAGAGTGCTCTACATTGATTACAATCCAAGCCCTAAGTTTAAGAAGCTGCCAAACTGTTTTCCAGAGTGGCTGTACCATTCTGCATTCCCATTGGGTTAGGTTTTCACCAAGTGAGCTGCATGCTCCCTTGCCCTGGTCTTGGTAAGACTGACGTCCTCCCTGCCCTGAGGACGGAAGGCTTTTAACCCTGCTAGCAGGCGTGGCCCCAGCAGCAGGCAGAACCACCAGCATCAACTGCAGTGGAACCAGCCATTAGCATTGGCAGACTCTCGCCTCACAGGCAGACAATCGTAAGAAATTTTATCCAACAGCTCACTTCACTCTGAGATATCTGGAAATATGTTTTGCAGCCAGTTCTTCCTGGCAGGATCACATGACACAGAACTGTCAAAATTGGAGCCTTAAGGGAGACAGTACTTCCTGGTGGGATTTCTCCTCCAACACCTGATCTGCAAACCTGTGGGCTAACGTTATGTGTGCACATTGTCTATGGATCCGTTAGTTCTATGGGGCATGTCATGAGAAATGGCAGCCCCTGATCCTCTCTTCCCAATCCTCATGCCCCAGCTGCAGGGAGTTTCCATTACTCTTTGGAATCAGTTGATTCCTTGAAATATACAATATGTTCTCATGCCACCCAAACACCCTTCCCAACTTCCCATCCTCCCACACACTTACAGTCATCTCTGTTTATCTGAGGGGGATCAGGTTCAGGACCCCTAGAGATGAGCAGATCTGCAGATGTTCAAGTCTCTTCTACAAAGTGGTGCAGCATCTTCATACAACGTACACATATCCTCCACATACTGTAGATCACCTCTAGATTACTGATAATATCTAGGCGACACGTACCCACCACTTCGCTTGTGGATTCAAGGCAGTACTTGGTGTGCAGCAAATTCAAGTTTTGTTTTTGGTAGCTTTCTGGAATACAAAATGATCATTTCAATCCAATGTTGTTGGAGTCTGTGGATGCAGGCTCCTCAGATGTGAAGGGCCAACTATGTGGCGCGTTTTGGCTAGGTTAACATTCAGTGTTTGCGTTATTCTGATTATGCAAATGTTCCTTAGAACTTCATCTACATGGCTTACTAGGATTATTTTGTCCTTTCTGCACATTTCTTTATATTCCTTGGAGTTTAAAGTTTGCTTTTTTATTTGCTCAGTATTCTATCATTAATAGAACCCCAAGCCCCCACCAGCAGTCTAAATTGCCTCTCAATCCACCTGCTCTGGTGGTGGCCATCCTGGGGTCCCCTTCATCCTCAGCCTGGTCATCCCCTTTCCCTCTTCTTGGCTTGGATGTGTTTCCTGGATTCCACGCCTTCCTCTGTTAGGTATGCATTTTACAGGTGCTGCCTGAGAAGGGATGTATACTTTTGGGAGGTTTTGAGTGTTTAAAATTGTCTTTGTTCTCCTTTGTGCTCCATTGACTGCCTGATACAAAATCTCAGGATTTGACAGTCTGGTTCACTGAAACTTCCAGGCTTCCTAATTCCTGCTTCTTTATCTGTGAGCTGCTTCTCACTGTCTGTGTCCCTGTGTCACTGTCTACCACCAAGGACTGCCTGTGCCCAGTGGTTGCTTTGTGCCGGGTCCTCAGGTACCTTCTCCTGCCCCTGGTGAGCGCCTGCAGTCTTGCCGTGCAAGCATTTCTGTTCTGGGACACTTTGTTGTTATTTCCCTGATTATTTTTCCCCTCCCTTTCCTCTTTCTTCCTTCTTTTTTCTTTTTCCTCTGTCCTTCCCTCCCTTCCTCCTTCCCTCCCTCCCTTCTTCCCTTCCTTTTGTAACTCTTGTAAATTGGATGATGGACCTTCTGGTCAGGTTCTTGGTTGTTTCATTTTCTTTTCCTATTTTCTATCAGTTTGCACTTTTGCTTTGCTTTCTAGTTTCTCAACTTTACTATCCAACCCTTATATGAAATGAATCTTCCTGCCTTCCTCCCTCCCTCCCTGCCTCTCTCCCTCCCTCCCTCCCTCTCTCCCTCCCTTCCTTCCATTCTCTCTCTCTCTCTCTCTCTGACATGGGGTCTTTCTGAGTTGCCCACACTGGCCCACACTCCTGGCTAAGTGGTCCTCCCACCTCAGCCTCCTGAGCAGGGTTATACGCACCCCCCATGCCTGGTTTCAAGTTGTGTTTTCCTCCTCACTTCCATCTCTAGATTCACGTTGCTCCTGCAGGGGGCACTATGTGGGGCAGTGCCTTGGGGTGCTTGTCAGTGATAGACCTCACCATAAGCCTCTCTGTCAGGCCTGGTCAATTCCCTAGAGAAGGACCCAACTCTGCAGTTTGAGAGGAGCAGGCCCTGCCAGCATTACTCTGGGGCCAGCATGGGAAGAGCCAATTCCACTGTGTGCTCATGGTAAATGTCCTCGCTAATCCCCATTTTCTTACCTGCACCTGGCACCTCCCCGCACAGATCCACCACCTACCATCTCCAGAGCAAACGGATCTGCTCCTGGTGGGCAGGTACAAAGCTGCAGCTTGGATGTGTAGAGTGGGAGAGGAAACTGGGAGCCAAGCTTTCTGAGTGTTGGGGATAGAACTGGTGCATGCTGGGCAGGTCCTTTGCCATTGAACTGCATCCCCAGCCCAGGCAAACTACTTTTTAAGCAGACCTCCAAGCAAGCCACTTTATCTATCTGCCTCCTCTTCACACACTCTTCCCAGGTACTGGGCATTGCTAACTCATAAGGTTGTGGAGGTCACAGCTTGACTTGAAGCCAGAGTGACTAAAGCTGGGTCCTGGCTCTGCCTCCAGCTAGCCTGTGAACTTGACCAAGTTACTTAATCTCTTTCTGCCTCAGTTTCCCCATCTATAAAACAGAGATAATGATCATACTTGCACCATTAGGATGAAAACATGCTTAAAGTACCTAATAGAGGATCTGGCATATATTCTAGTAGTTATCATTATTTTGAGGGTTTCTTGGTTTAAAGTCCTGGCTTTCTTGATTAGGAAGCTCTCCGTGTGGTTCTGAGAGGGCAGCCAGGGCTGGGAGCTCTGCTCACGATGGATTTACATGACAATGTTCTTCTGAGTTCCAGGAAGACCCCACATGGGCAGTTTTGCCAGGGCTTTGTCTCTAGTCCTGTCAACGCTGGCCACTGACTTGACCCAGATTCTGGACAGGCAGATTGTGACAGTGTATTTTGCCCTGGGCTTGGACATGTCCAGGACTTCTGTTTTCAGTTGGGATTGCAGGCTGGCCTGTGGCCGAGTGGTCAGCAGGCCTTGTGTATGTGGGAGTCAACCACATCATAGACTGAGGTGGGGCCTGTCACCTGCATGGGACAAGCCCACCAGGGGACTCAGAAGCATGCTCAGGTTGGAGAATCAGACAGCACAGAATGGTTGCTGGAGGCTTGTCATGGAGAAGGCTCGGCAGAGTCAGCCTGCCCATGTTCCTCTGACAGAGGGAAGGCCTTCCTGGGTGTCAGTGGCCACTGACAGATGCCCCTGAGTGCCTGTTACTGACTCTTCCTTTTGAAGGAGAATAGTAGATACTATATGTAAATATCATACCAATGTAGGTCTGATAATTAGGTTTAAGTCATAACATACTGCATCCATATGAAAGTGAAATAATACATATAATTAATATGTATCTATATTATACTATGTAGGCTATATAAGTAGGTTAGTATGTCTAATTATCTGTAACATATTAATATGAAATAGTAAATATAATATATAAATATTATACCAATATGAGTTTTATACATATATTAGTATTTAAAATTATGTTTAAGTTATATCCACATGAAAGAAAAAGAACAGTTAAAATTAACGTATGTAAATATTACACAAATATAGCCATATATGTATACTAGTATCTATAATTATGTACAAATCATAGCATACATATTAAATAGCATTTATAATAGAAAATAGTATTTATTTGTAATATATTAAAATATTATACCAAAAAAGAATTTTTACATATATCAGTGTATATAATTATATATGTCAAAATGTATGGGCATATATTATCCATATAGACAAGAAATAATTCATATAATTAATATACACACATAGGATACCAACATAAATAATATGCATATATTAGTATAATTATGTGTAAATCATAATGCATAATAAAGAATACATAAATACTTATATAATAAAATACTTATGTCCAGTGTTATATGTTATGCACAATTATATATATACTAAAATATCTATCATCAAAAAATTAAAATGATAAACATTTGACAACAATAGGGAAAAATCTACATGGAATCAGGCAGAAGTAATTTAGTTTAAAGTAACTAAACGTGACCCTGAGTCCAGAGCTGTGAGCCTGAGGTTCACAGCCCCCTTTTGAATCCAAGTGGAGGTCAAGGTCTGCAGGGTTCAAGTCCACACAGGCCTGGCCCCCTGAGGCCTGGCAGATCTTACCGCTCTGACCTTGGAGCCAACTAGTCAGGATGCAGGTGAAAGTCTGAGACTGCCTCCTCCAACCACATGTCACAAGCCCTTCAGTGGCCATCTTACGACTCTTCAATATGACGTACACTGACACTTAGGAAAATTGCAAAAAGAACACAAACCAAAGTTGCTGAGGTGGCAGGGAAGTTTGTAGGTTCCTGGTGATTGCCATGGGCAGTGAAATCCGATAAACAGTACAACTGCTGTCGTTTGGATCTGGAAAGTCCCCCAAAGGCCAGGGGTGCTCTTAGGAGGTGCTGGAACCTTTAAGAAATGGAGCCTCAAGGGGAGCCGTAAGTTGCAGGTGTATGCCCTCAATGGGGATTGTCAGACCCCAGCCCCTTCCTCTTTTCCTTTTGCTTTCTGGCTTTGAGGTGAGCCATTGGTTCTACCTCCATACATTCCCCATTGTTGACACGTGGCGGGTCCACCAGAGGCCCAAGGCGATCGGTTCACCTGATCTTGAACTAGAACCTACAGAACTGTGAATCAAAATAACCCTTTCTCTTTATAAACTAGTTATCTCAGGCATTTTGTAATAGTGATGGAAAATCAACTAACATAGCAATATCAGTCAAGAGTCATAGATATTTTCCTTCCCTTGTGACTATATATATATATTTTTTGGAACTGGGGATTGAACTCAGGGGCACTCGGCCACTGAGCCACATCCCCAGACCTATTTTGTATTTTATTTAGAGACAGGGTCTCACTGAGTTGTTTAGCGCCTCGCTAAGTTGCTGAAGCTGGCATTGAACTCGCAATCCTCCTGCTTCAGCCTCCCGAGTCGCTGGGATTACTTCCCTTGTGACTATACTGAGAAATAACTCAGTGGATACAAAGAAAGCTATGTATGCAAAGGCTCTTATGGCTATGCTTATGATACTGACATCTTAAAATCAACTGAAGTGCCCAGTGATAGGAGGTGTTAGGGAATGATAATGTCTCAACTCCACTGAATACTATCCAGCCATGAAACGTATTTATGGAGACTGTATTAATATGAGAAGTCTCTAAAAATATAACTTTCAGAGAAAAGATGAGGAACATGAAATTGTTTCTACATAAAGCTAGAGTCAAAAGATTCTAAAGGGAATACAAAACTTCATTCAAGATGTTTTAAATGAATTAATTCTTCAGGAAAAGCTATAATTTATAATTTTGTAAATGAAATGAGGCTTTTACATATTTTAGTCAAGAACTATTTTTAAGCATACAGTAGCTTCATAGATAAACTGTGGAGTGTAAATCCTGATAATTCTCTTATCTTTTTCTGAGAGATCGCTCCCTGGGTTTCTTCTATTTGAAACAAGAGTTAATTTCCTAGTATTGTTTGCTTTACAGCATCTCCGTTTCCAAACCCCAACCCTAACTCTAACCCTGACTCCCCCTCTCATCTCCCCTAACCAGGACAACATGTTGATAGACTTCCCCTAGCATTGGCTTGCACCCCTTTTTGAGTGTGAGGTTGGCAGTGACCTGTCCATCTCCCCCCAACAATAATAAAACATGTCATGCAGAATCTGGTCGCTCTTAGCTTTGCCTGGTCACCATGGCAACAGTGATAGGCTGGGTTTTTAATCTCCCTCCCTGGAGGTGGAAAGGAAACAGTGGCAGAACTAGAATGGACGCCCCCTGCCCTGTTTGTAGGACTGTCTTTGTGGGGGTGCTGGAGTCAGGCTGGCTTTGGAATTTGGGAATTCCGGTTCTGCCACCTGTTAGCTATGTCATGCTGGGAAGTCACTTGGCCTCTCCTGGTCTCAGCATCCTCATCTGTAAAATGGGGTCATGTTGGCAGGGTGCTGATGGTTAGGTGCCCCACGTGAAGGATAGTACTGCGCCCACTGAGCAGACTCAGTGCTGTCACTCAATGGGTATGGGAAACCAGAGCTGCAACACAGTGAACTTGAGAGAGGAGGAGATGCAGCACTTGTGCAGAGGCACTGAGGTTGGGGAGCCACTTTCTCTGACTCTTCCTTGGAGCTGGCCAAGGTTCAAGGCCTGCCTCTGAGGACAGGGAGTCAGGACCAGCTTTGGTGTCCTAGAGAACTCTCTTGGGTGCTGAACAGTTGGGTCACACAGTTGGGTGACCTGGACATATCCCAACACCAGTCGTGCCTACCCACTCCCTAGGTGGGGAGTGACCACACAGCACCCAAAGGTCCCTGTAGACAGCATGTCTGTCACCCAGGCCTGAGGTCCTGCTAGAATTTGGATGTGGTTTGAGTCCACCCAAAGTTCATGTATAGAAAACTTGCTCCCCAGGGTGGCAGTTTCAGCAAGTGATGGAACCTGTAAGAGGCAGGCCTGGTGGAGGTCCTTAGGTCTCTGGAGGCACCACCCTTAGAAGGGATTGTCAGACAGTGGCCCTCTGTGCTCCTGGGTTGAGAGGTAGTCGCTTGCTGGATCCCTCATGTGCTCCACCAGCTAGTACTCACTCACCACACTCAGCACATCCAAACCATGTGTTAAATAACCCCCCTTTTCTTCATATGCCTTACTTTGTCAGGCATTTCATTATAGTGATGACACGCTGATTAACACAGGACCTTTTCCTCCAATATCCGCTCACTGTATGGCTCTCATCTCTTTCCTTATAAACAGTGTGTGCTCTCATTTGCTGTTTCCCTGGTGCCTGGTCATCCCCTCTTCCCATGTTGCTGTGTGGAGAGAGTTCCCTTCTTTTTATTCCGAGCTTCTTCTTGATGATGTGTCTATGGCTTTAAGAAAATTGGAACCCTTCATCTCAAGTCCTTTGGTGTGGTTGCTCCTTCTCCCCACCTGTGCTTCAGGAGATGTGATTAGGGACCATCTGCTTCTGTCTATCTAACCCTGTGGATATGCATCCCTAAGGACCAGCTTCCATCTCCCTGGGGGATGTGTGTGTGTGTGTGTGTGTGTGTGTGTGTGTATGTGGGAGCACCAGGGATTGAACTCAGGGGCACTCGGCCACTGAGCCACATCCCCAGCCCTATTTTGTATTTTATTTAGAGACAGGGTCTCACTGAGTTGCTTAGGGCCTCGCTAAGTTGCTGAGGCTGGCTTTGAACTCGTGATCCTCCTGCCTCAGCCTCCCGAGCTGCTGGGATGACAAGTGTGCGCCACTACGCCCAGCTCCCTGGGGTTTTGAGAGCTCTGGGCCTGAACCTGCTCCATCAGTGACCAGGTCCTCCTCTAGCTTCTTCCCTCCCATAACCCGTTCTTGACTTCTGCTAGCCCGAGTCCTCCACACCCCTGCCTCTGTCTTTATCCTGGAGGAAACTGTCCAGAACACTCACTGTCTTCCAGCTCACATGTAGGCAGATGCACATACACAAAAACTCACACCTCTGCCCGGGCACCGCAGAATCATGGCTGGCCCTTGATGCCACGAGGCAGTCCCACCCTTTATCTCAACCTAGTGGCATTGCTTTTCACCCACCTCAGAAGATTCTGAACATTTACCCATAACTCAGATTCTATATTTAAATGGACCCTCTACCTTTTAAAGTGAAACCTTGCCTTTGATTCACAGAGAAAACCAGGGATCACATCCCAATAGGGCATAAAATCTTTGAGTTCCTACCATGGACTTGGACAAACTTATCTTCAAATGTACCTACCTACCTGGGCTGCTGGCTTTTGTCTGCCTCCCCTTGTCTCTTCTCACCAGCTCTGTGCCGAGGGCTGCCTCCTCCCATGGACCCCTCACCAGGCTCCCTGGACTCCTGGCTTCCCAGGAGACCAGAGTGGGGAAAGGCAGAGGCTGGCTATTTCTTCCCTGTTCCCTGCTGTCTGTTAATAACTCCAAAACTCCAGCAGCTTGTCTCCCAAAGTTCCAGTGGAATTGCTGGCTCCAGTGTGACTCCATTTCCTTCCTGTTCTACAGGTAGAAATGGCTTCTGGTTCTTACCGATCCCTGGTGTGTCCCTCTCCTTTGGGGCCGACTTACCACCACCTCTGTAGGCATCCTTTTCAAGAAACTCTGTGTTGGAACCATCTGGGAGGGGGTACTCTTCCTACCTGGACCCCGAAAGATCTGCTCATCAATTCTTCTCTCTCTTCCAAGGATGAGAGTTCCACCTTCTGCAGGAGGGCCTAGCTCCTCCCGCGTTCTTCACACTCCCTCTCTGCTGTACCTTAATTCTTCTCTTTCTGCTCTAGTCTCTTCTTCCAAATCTCCCCTCATGGCTTTGCCGAGAGAGAGAGAGAGAGAGAGAGAGAGAGAGAGAGAGAGAGAGAGATAGATATAGATATCAATCTTCTGGTCTCTCTTCATCTTCTTATTAAAGTCACCAGAATACAATCATGGAGGTTCTGCCCTGCTGATTTTATTTAACCCAAATCACCTCGCATAGGGCCCACTTCTAAGCACCATGGTTGGATTATGTTTCCACTTGCTTAATTCCTCATAAGGAGGATTAGATTTCCACATCAGTTTTTAGAAAGGACAAATCATATATAAGCCATAGCACAGACTATGAAAATTTCATCCAAATTTATCATCACCTACTCTAGCAGTCTCCTTCTCATCTATCTCTAGGTTGTTGCAGACTGATAAACCAGATACTGGGGCTTTGGGGAACAGAGCCCAAAATAAGAATCCACAGCTCCCCAAGGAGCCAGGGCTAGCCTGTGGGTGAGGTGCCTGAGCTCTCTGCATGGGCTGCGCAGCTCTGTGCTGACGTTGAGACCTTTCACTTCTCCTTTCTCTTTCTGTGGTACTGGAGATTGAACCCAGGAGTGATTTGCACTGAGATAAAACCCCCAGCCCTTTAAAAATGTTATTTTGATTCAGGGTTCCACTAAGTTGCCCAGGTTGACCTTGAACTTGCAATCCTTCTGCCTCAGCCTCCTCGGTAGCTGGGATTACAGACCGATGCCAGGCTCCTTTGGATTTTTCTTTTCTGCTTTTCTCCTGTGTTCCAAAATGTTGATACCATCTTGCATAAGTGTGGATTCACTGCACAGTTATGATTTTGGAACATTAATCATCCTCTTTGAGTCTATATTTTTAAATATGTAGCAACTTTATACTGCTATTTATGTTTTTAAATAACCCATTTCCCTCTATTGGCCTCATCATAATAAAAGAAATTCAAAAGTCTCCTGTTGGCTAAAGGGTTAATTCGGTAGCATTGGGTTTTTTCTTCCCTTGGAGGCAGCATAGCGTGCACAGGTGTTCTCCATTCCTTTATCAAAAACAGAATCAAGGGAGGGGAACCTAGGTTTTGAATGTGCATTCAACGTACATTCATAATAAAAGCTGAACCGAATGGCACATTCATGCAGCTCCTTGATGTAACTGAACTGGTGAATGAAAGTTTGGGGCCGAGCTCACCTCGAAGAGAGTGGTCCTGTTCACACTGAGACCTGACCCGTTGATCTTGAATTTCCTTGAAACGCTAGTTTTTCCTTTCTCCATGAACAGCTGTCCTCCTCCTCCCAGCATCTTTGTAATCGAGCTGGGTGGTATTTTTTCCCCCTTCTTTCTTTTTTTTCCCACACTGCCGTTGGATAAAAGATCCCGCCCTTGATTGAAATGGAACCTTCCACTATTGAGCGAGCCTTTGTTGAATGAGTCATCCGCGCGGCCGCTCATTGGCTGAGGTCTGCGGAGCCCAGGGGATTGCCTGGCACCGGCTGCAAGGCCCGGCTTCATTCACAGAAACGCTGGCTCCCTCGGTAGCCCTTTCATTCACACAAACAGCATTTCATTCACATTTTGCTGTTTTTGTCTGCTTCTAATGAAGATCGCGGTTTGGGAATGATAGGGCTGTCTTGCTTCCGATTTGAGGGAGACTGATAACCATCAAAATCATCTCGGGGGTGTGCATTTGCTGTTGCTATGCAAGAGAGGGGAAGAGAAAAAATGAGTGCCGAGTGGCTGTTCTGCTAGGGCTGCGGCGCAGAAGGCGAGCTGTGGGGACGCGTTTCCTGCGCCGGGACCGCGCGGCTTCTCCGCGCTCCTGCGTCCTCGGAGCCGGCCTCACCCGCGCGCCCGCCATGAGCGTCGCTCGTTAAACCCCGATCCACAGAGCTCTGTGCGAAACGCGGCACCTCATTTGCCACACATGTGCAGTCCTAGGCGTGAGAAGGCTCAGGGTGACCTGAGAGTGAGCCAGAGGTGAATTCATTTGCTCGCACCGAAGTTGCCGGGAACTTCCCGTGTTTCACGGTGGGGCAGGTTATCTTAATGCATGACGCTGATTGGCAGAGGCTACTGGGGAAGGGGTCAGTGGGTGTCAGAGTGTAGGGCAGACCTGGAGGCTGCCAACGTTCTTTTAACAGGGAGGAAGAAGGCCTGCACATTTCTTTGCAAGCCTGAGCCCGATTCCTGAAAACAAGGCTTTTTTTTTCCCCTTGTGGATTTGATGTGCAGCTGAATTTTTTCCTCCTGACTGCTGGGCTGCAGGCAGCAACTGAAGGGACATTGTAATGCGTTGGTAGCATTTCTCAGGCATTTTTCCAAGGGCTTAAACACATTCAGTTGGAATAAAACTTGAAACGCATCCCCCTTTTTTGGAATGGATTTCTGGAGCCTGTTGCCACTCATCGAAGAAGCATTTCTTTTTTGGAAGTAGATTTTCAACTTAACCCTGGCTGAGAAAGATTGCTGTAAATGAGCAGGGAAGACCCCTGGAGCACACGGTGCAGAAGTTCATATGCAGATTTTTTTTTTTTTTTTTTTTTTTTGAGGAACTGCATTGCCACAAAGACTCATCATGGCTGCTCTGTTGATTTGAAAAGAAAGAGAAAAATCCAGGAAATTGGCATTTATGTTCACCTGGGGGTGAATATTCCTTTTTGTTTTCTATTTAAAAAATTCTTGCTGTTTTCAAAGTCAGAATTCATCAGGATTCGCTGAAGCCTTATTCTTAAAAAGCCTTCGTCACATTTTAACGCATCGCTGTCATACACTTTTAGGGCTCACATAAATGAGCTAAGCAGGGAAGAGAAAACCTAACATGGAATAATGGGTTTCCGAAAGTTCATTTGATCATTTGAAGGAATTGGATTTACCTTTGGCACAATTGCGGAATGGGGGGTTGGGGAAGTGAAAAACCAAAGGTTGGGAGGAAAATTCTGGGAAGGTAGAAAAAGGAAATTTGAGAATTGATTGGCTCCAGTTGCTGTCAGCGGGTGGATGTCGTTTTTTGCTTCTTTTTTTCCTTTTTTTTTCTTCTTCTACAGGAAGTGATTTGCAGTGCTCACCGAGCCTTTGTTGAGAAGGGTCTCCTCTCAGAGTGAGTCATGCTTTTGCTGTGAGCAGCCCCAAGCAGCTGGGCTCTCCATCACAGGCAACTATGACTTTTGCAAAGCAAACGTTCAACCCCAAGCAGCGGTCTCCCGGGCCGGGGCTGCGCGGCCGCTGTTGGTTTGGCTTTTAATGGTGGGAGTGCATCGTCCTCCGACTCCGCTCTTCCTCTCCAGAAGGCTGTCCTGGGACCCCAGCTCTTCGTCCCGCTCCGGGGCCAGCGGCTCGCCTGCTATGCGCGGCAGCCCGCGCGGGGGCCGGCACCAGCAGCGCCCGGGCGAATGCGGCGAGCCCACGGAGGGGCATGCTTCCACGCACCAAGTACAACCGCTTCAGGAATGACTCGGTGACATCGGTCGATGACCTTCTCCACAGCCTGTCGGTGAGCGGCGGCGGCGGCGGCGGCAAGGTCTCCGCGGCGCGCGCGACCCCGGAGGCGGCCCCCTATCTGGTGTCCGGCGAAGCCCTGCGCAAGGCGCCCGACGATGGGCCCGGCAGCCTGGGCCACCTGCTTCACAAGGTGTCCCACCTGAAACTCTCCAGCTCCGGCCTCCGCGGCCTGTCGTCGGCCGCCCGGGAGCGGGCGGGCGCGCGGCTCTCGGGCAGCTGCAGCGCGCCCAGCCTGGCCGCCCCGGACGGCAGCGCGCCCCCGGCGCCCCGCGCCCCGGCCGTGAGCATGAGCACCGCCAAGAAGGGCCGACCCGGCGACGAGCCGCTGCCCAGGCCCCCGCGGGGGGCGCCGCACGCCAGCGACCAGGTGTTGGGACCCGGAGTCACCTATGTGGTCAAGGTGGGTACTGGCGCGGGCCGTCCTGGTGGGGGTCCTGGAGGCCGGGCGGGAGGGCCAGCTGGGGTCAGGCCCTTTCCTGAAGCCACAGGGTGCGGGGAACACCCGCGGCTGTCACGTTAGAGGCGAGGAGATGCGCACTCGTTAGAAATCAGTTCGCTGGGCAGCAGTGAGGAGCGAACTACAAATGCGCCTTCTCCGCATCCATTGGGAAAAGGTTGAAAAATCGCGTGACCTCACTCTGTCCTGTTTTCCCCTGGGCTCCACCCTGTTGGCAGCCTTTGCCACCTGGCCTCGCCAAATGTCTGGTCAGTGCCCCTTGCACCTGGGCGCTTGTCCGTGGGACCGGGGTCCGGCCTACCTAGTGTTTATGAAACACACTTGTTAGACCTGGGAGTCCCCTGCTGGGCTCAGAGTTGCATCGAATGTCACTGTTTCCACTGTGTCCTCCCCTGGCGGTGTCGTGGGCGATCTCTTGCCCACCACAGGACACTCTCCAGTTCCTGGCAGGGCGGGTCGAACGCTGTCTTGCTTTCTGTAAGACGGCTCCTACTTTTTTGTGCAGCAAGGTTTTCCTCAGTCTTTCTTTCCATACCCAATGGTTAGGGTTTGCAGCAGAGAAAGGAGAATTGGGGACTCTTTCCCCAGTGCCTGTAGTCTTCCATTTAAATGGGTTCAAAGGGTATGAAGGTGCTACTGCCTGGAACCACAGGCTGGAAAGGAGTTTTTCTTCCAACACAGATAATTATAAAAACAGGATGTAGTTAATAGATTTTTTTCTTTATGCAAACATGTTGTGATATTTAAGGAGCAAATACTCAGCAAATTCAATTAATCTGTCAAATACTTATTTCCTCCTGCCTGCCAGGCAACTCCACAGCTGGACAGACTTCCCCTGGGTAAGAGGGGAAGGATCCAGCTTATATTGAATCCAAGGCATGGATTTTTAGTGAAAAAGAAATGAGACACAAATTCCATCCCCACCTGTGTTAATAATATTGGGAAACCAGCAGGGATATCTGGTCTGTAAATACTGGCTGCAGATCCAATTATAAAATTCAGCAGACACATCTTCAGGTGAAAATGTAGTATCTTGGCAATTCTGGAACCAAAATTTCTGAAGAAACAGATTATTGTATGAGTTATCTTTTCCTATGTGAGAAGTACATAATTATAAATACTGTGACCATTGGTGTTTAAAACTGGGCCCCTTCGTGTTTGAGTTTGCTTTTTAATTTGACCTTCTTCTTAGCTTCTGAATATGGATTATTATATTTTACTAAAAGGGACATAGATTGGCATGAAGTATGCACACTTGGTTGAGTTTATCTTAAAAGAAAATGAATGTTCTTGTATTGCTTGTTTCATTTATACATCCAGGGGTCAAAACCAAACAAACAAACAAAAAACCTAACAACTAACTCTGAGGTTAAACTGTGACACTAGAGTGTATTAACCACTTCTAGAGTGTTAGTAATTACTATTTTCTTTAAAAGCTCACATTTAAAATATACAAATATGTCTTGACAAAGCTTTTTCCATACGTTGCGTCAATCATAGAGGGTAGTTTTCAAATTGAGGATAACGTCAAACTAAGGCTTTTAAAGTTTTCCTTTAAAAAGTCTCACTCTGCTTAGGGCTTTGATTTTGTGTAGAATGAAGGTCACTGTCCAATTCTAAAGGTCAGCTGTGGCAAAATAACCATGATCACTCTAGAATAAGTCTGCTCTTCTTGGCTGTCTTTTGAGTTACCCTCAGTGATGGTATTCCAAGAGTCAGAGGGCTGGCTGGGTCTGGAACCTATCTGTGTCCTGTGGGTTGCACTGACCCAGGGGCACATAGCATGACTACTGAGTGCTGGGCACTGTCCTGGGTTTGCCCCGTTGCTCATCAGCAGCTGTGAACCACAGGGTCATGTGAACATAAATGCTGGCGTTGTCCCTGCTTTCTTGGAGGAGTTGGAAATCACGCAGAAAGGAAATCAGACACTAAAGGACAATTTTGTTCCTAGTGTGCATGTTTGATTCAAATTATCACATGGCCCTCTTTTGGAGCACATGTGCAAATTCCCATATTGCCCATGTACAGTTAAACTACCAATTTATTTTATTAAAAAATTGTAAAACTGGAAAAAAATTAATTTGGTATTATTTACTGACTTGTAAATAGTTCTGTTGATATTCTTCCTATAAATGATTTCTGGTAAGTAGAAAGGGCAATCTTTATCATATGACTGGATATCAATTACAAAGTCTAAAGGTTTAGAGTTTGAGAAAGGACTTGTTATTCTCTTTGATGTTTTTTTTTTTTCCTAAAGTAAGGAAAGCCCTGGATGGTTTTTCAGTTTTCAGGAAAATTCATATACTGAATCATTATAGTTTTTGCTTCTCAGAAATACCTGCTGATAGGTAATATCAGGATATTGCACACAGAATGATAATTAGCAAATATTTCAACTTGACTTTCTTACATAAGAGAAGGACTGTGAAATACAGAAGTCTGGTGGATTCTGATCATCTAGGAAGCATCAAGCACTTCAGCAGTAATATTAATTAATGAAGAATCAAAATTTAACACTGGAGAAATTTTCTGAGCAACACTAGAATCCAAAGCTGATGGCATGTTTAATCTGTCCTTTCTGCCACCACTGAGCTTGCTGTTTATTGACAGCAAGAGGTTACATACGTGAGGAAGGCTCAAGGTTTGCATGCATGTCAGGGAGCTGTCACCAATAACACCTTTTCTCACCTCTGAGTGTACCTACGTGAGCTTTTTTTCCTTTTGGCGACAGAGAAAGAACAAGATAATATGTCTTGGATAGACAGAAAAGAAAAATCCAATGGCAAAGATCAATACATATTTTCATTAAGTTTCTATTTAAAACCTATTTCATATTTGGACCTAATAGACTAATAGAAATACAAAAGAATATTGATTACGGTACTGCTCACCTTTAAATTCTATTGTCCTAAAGTCAAAGCTGGCTAGCATTCCAATCACCTGCAGCTGCTCTTGGGTTTTGGTAGGTTCGAAAGCAATATGTCGGTCCTCAGGTCTGCGCAGGGAAGACTTAGGAAGGAAAAGTAGATGTGCATAGCTCAGGGGAGTGGAGGGGAACTAGTTCTTTTCTTAGAAAATGTTTCTAGTTGTAAAGGGACACAATACCTTTATTTTATTTATTTATTTTTATTTGGTGCTGAGGATTGAACCCAGTGCCTCACACATGCTGGGTGAGTGCATTACCACTGAGCCACATTCCCAGTCCACAGGGGCTCATTCTTAAAGAGTCATTAGGCTGATGTAGAAGAACCATCAGAAGACAAGCAAGCCTGAGGTTCAAGGCTGGAGCCAGAAGGTGACACTGTATGAGCTGCACTGGGTCAGCCTTTGTCCCCATGGGAGGCCCACAAGAAAGGTGCCTCCGTGGAGCATATCCCAGACTTAAAAAAGGCTAAGCGGGGTGAGGATGTAGCTCGCTGGGAGAGCATGTGTGTGGTATGCTCGAAGCCCTGAACTCGATGACCAGCATATGTGTGCATGCACACACAAACACAATAAGTGACCACATTTAGAACTGACCCTAGGGCAAATGCCAAAAATCAGGAAACCTAATTTAAGAGCAAGGGTTTAAGGGCACAGAGCTCTGCTCAGAGCTGTTAATACTATTGCCAGCATTTACTGAGTAAGTAGATTATGCCATTCATGAATCTTGGTGACAGCTCTGTCAAACTTATACAGGTTTTGGTTGGTGGAGTGTCACCCATTACTGAAGATAATGAGCTATTTATAGGAGATCTTTTTTTTTTCTTTTTTTTTTGGGTACTGGGGATCGCATTCAGGGGCACTCCACCACTGAGTCACATCGCCAGCCCTATTTTGTATTTTATTTAGAGACAGGGTCTCACTGAGTTGCTTAGGGCCTCACTAAGTTGCTGAGGCTGGCTTTGAACTTGAGATCCTCCTGCCTCAGACTCCCAAGGATTATAGGCGTGCGCTACTGCGCCTGGCTTTAGGAGATCTTAACAATCAGAAAAGGAGTGAATTATTTCCTGTTATATGAGTCTGTTTCTCATTTTGTGTTTTGCCTGTAGTATCTACAGTATGTTCTGGATAAAGAATATTTACAGTGGGAGGCTTTGAGCATAGGAACAGCCCACTGAGTGGGTGGATGTTGACCCGTGTGTGTGTGTGTGTGTGCAGTTGCACACTAGAGTGCATGTTGGCATTTGGGGTACATGTATATGTAACTGTACTCCAAAACGGATGGAGCATGTGGGTATATAACTTTACACTGTGATGTAGGGAACATGTGGATGTGTAATTGCACACCAGATGGATGGAGTGTGCAGATGTGTGAGCAGTACACCCTAACACTTGCAATATGTTTTTGGACTTATAAATTTATAATGACTGGGTTCCAGTTTGGGTAAAAAAACCGAACCACTTTGGTCCCCTTGTGATTTCACTTCTTCCTCTCCCCACCAAAACAACGACAATGCAGCGATGGCCACTGATGTGTGCACAGACTGTGCCTCCCAGTGCTAGGACTGTGACTTTTCCCAGAATTTCAGAACAGTTACAAATGTCACCAGTTAAGTCAGAGCAGGGGCAACTGGCATCTCTGTTTGGACCACTTGACCCCCAACAAGATTCCAGGGGTCAAAGGCTGTCCTTCCATAGTTACAGACTGTTGTGCTGCTTCGTCTTCGTGAGTGGAGTCAGCAAAGAGGTGCCAGGTGTACCTCAAGCTTCCTGCTCTAGCTGACATGTCCAGAGGAGATCATCTGCTGCCCTTGGCTAGCTAGCATCTTCTCAGCTCCTGGACTGTGTCTCTGGCTTGGATTAACCTTTAGCTCTTGCCAGGGTAGGTAACGGCAGCTTAGTTAGATCTGTGGCTTCTTTGACCCCCCCCCCTTTTTTTTTGGTGTACCAGGAATTGAACCCAGGGGCACTTAACCACTGAGCTGCATCCCCAGCCCTTTTCATATTTTATTTTGAGACAGGGTCTCACCAAATTACTTAGGGCCTCACTAAATTGCTGAGGATGGCTTCGAACTCGTGATCCTCCTGCCCCAGCCTCCCGAGTTGCTGGGATGACAGAGTTGCACCAGGCTGGGCTGATCCATGGATTCTGGACTCAGAGTTGCCTGGCCCTGCTCCAGAGGTAATCTGGCAAATCCTGCCACCGATGGGGAAGATTTGAATCTTTAGCCATGACTGCAGGCTCCCGGGAGGAACTGCAGGGAAACTTGGAAGCTGCAGAAAAGGAATTTCGATGAGGTTGCTTGAGTTGGTGCCTCCCTTGATGGTTAGAGTTGCTGGGCTCCTGAAACTCTGGTAGCCATGTGAAGAATCCGACATTCTTCAAAGCTGAGGCTTCATGAGAAAAAATGTTCACAGAGCTCATTGTTACAATGCTGCCAACTTTGGACTTGAAGCCATGCTGGGGTGTCGTCTGAAATGTTTTCCCAAAGCAGAAGGCCCCTCCAAAGACTCCTTCCGCCCTTCCCACCATTGAAGAGGCAGAGAAAGAAGCAAAAATTCCATCCCGAATTTTAAGAATTTCAACTGCTACCAACTCTTCAAACTCCGCGGAACTTGGCCTTCACCCAACCTCACTTGGGCAGTGCTCTCTGCTGAGGTCATTCTGACAAACTCCATCCGATCAAGTCCATTAAGTATAATTGCTTGGCAGTCTAGAGGGCCCTACTGACTATGTTTAATACTATTGCTTTTTACTTTGCAAATATTAAAAATTCCTGTAGCCAACAGTCCAAATGGAAAAAGAAAAACAAAACTAAAAATCAAAACAAGGTTCCAGCTCTGCTGGCAAAGAAGTAGCCCCTGGGGTGCTTGTTAACAGAGGTACTGGAAAATCGGGGCTCCTTATGGTTTCCACCAAAGGAGGGGTCACTGGAAGCTTTCACCGCTCCAGATAAAACAAGGAAAACATAACTATTTAAAGTGTTTTCTTTGGTTGAAAGCGCCAGCCCCTCACAATGACTGACTGCTCCACTGGAGATGGGCAAAGTTAAGTTAGTTACGAGGACTCTGTGCATCCCATCATTCCCGAGAACATGCATTTTTCTATAACTAACCAGAAAAGTAAATTGCGCAGGCGCGTCTGCAGGCCTCCGTGGACCTGCCTCCCACTCACGTGTATCTCTCACGAGTCGCTTCCGGCCGGCAGAAATAGACACCGGCCCAGGGCAAGCTCACCGTGTAGTTCCTGCAGGGGCCCCTGGGGTGTCCGTCCTACGTCAGGTCCCAAAGATCGCCTTTGCTGCCAAGGATTTAGAACATCTCTTTCTGCTTCCTCTCCATCCAAGAGTCTCGATTTGGACCCCTGTGGCCTTCCTTAGCCAGAGGCCCCACAGCCAGCTCAGCAGGAGAGGTGCCTAAGAACGGAGAGTGCAGAATTCGTTCTGCAGTTCCTGACCCTGGCTGGAGGAGGGGCGAGGGGGAAACACATTTGCCACAGGACTCTGAATTATTTCTGTAAGGCCGGATGTTCACATCCAGGGATGATGAATGATCAGGAGGCTGCGGCCACTGTCAGACCCCTGCTCTCCAGACCTCCAGAGGAGCTCTCCAGATCCTAAAGCTTCACACACTGATCCCGGCCTTTGGCTGAAGGCCCTGTGAGCCTTGTGAGTCTTGGGTCTTGACTTATCAATCATTCTTGGACAAAATTTAAAGATATATTATGGGGATTTAAAAACATACATGCAATAGACAAAATGTGTAAGCAACAAATAGATTGGTGTGCGCCTCCACCCCACCTTACCTGGAATTTTACTGTTCCTGGTTTTGGTTATCTACGTCAACCTCAGTTTGAAAATATGAATTTTTGTCTTGACTCTTTCAAGAGAGAGGAAAACACATTCATACAACTTATATTATAATTGTTCTCTTTTACTATTTGTTATTGTTGTTAGCCTCTATGGCTGAAATACGTTAAACTTTATCATCTGTATGCACGTGTAGGAAAACAAACAGTTTATTTAGGTTTCAATTCAACCTTGGCTTCAGGCATCCACAGGGGGTCTTGAACTTGTCTCCAAGTGGAGGCCTGGACGGCCACCTGCACCTTGAGGAACTCGTGTGTCCTACCTAGTGTCACCAATGAGGAGAAGCAAGCTCAGCAGCAGGACATGCAGCCATCACATACATGGATGGTACAGAATCACTATTGGTCTCCAGGAGGAGAGACAAGTTTCTGCATCAAGGTGTTTGACCACTAAAATTGAAACTCCATTTTTTTTTTTTCTAATTTCAAAGCCAGCCTTAGCAACTTAGTGAGGGCTTAAGTAACTTAGTGATAACCTGTTTCAAAAAATAATAATAATAAAGGATGGGAACTGTGGCTCAGTGGTTAAGTGCCTCTGGGTTTAATCCCCAGTAACAAAAGAAAAAAAAGAGAAGGAAAGAAAGAAAGAAAAAAAGAAAGAAAGGAAGAAAGAAAGAGAAAACAGAACTAGTGGGGGTAGAGGCACTTTCAGGAAGCTGGGATGAGTTTTGAGGTGGGCAGGGGGGATGGGGCATCCTTTTACCTGGGGTCCCTCCTGCTCCTACATTCCAAGAAATCTCTATCTACCTCTGACCATCCACATCTTGAAGACTCATAGATTCTTGGTGGTCCCTGGCACGTCCACTCCTGCCGAGGACTGAGTTCTGCAGGGTCTCCTCTGGCTTCAGGGAAGGAGCAACTACTAAATGATCTAAATGATTGCTATTTCTGAAGAGGTACTGGCTGCACGAGCTAAAGAACTGAGCTGTGATTTTTTTTCTACTAGACGTTGCAAATTCAGTAATAGATAACAGCCTTGTTTGCAAAGTGACTTCTGAACCCAGGTGGGAAAAGAAAATAGTACTCATCAAATGATGGCCATGGGGACAATCCTGATTTCCCAGGTGGACCACAGCTGCCTGTGTTACCCCACTCTCTCCCTCCTGCTGCCACTGTTTACCATCTCGGTTAGGACCCATGCCCCCCTCCCCAGGGCAGGGTGTGCTGGATGTGGTGAATGGCTGGCGCAGTGCAGAAAGCAGTGAAGCTTTGTGGTGTTGGCCAGTGTTGGTGGGGTGCAGAGCTCCCACCTGTTGCCAGGAGGAGGTGGGAAGAGGTGTGCGGTGTACACTTGCATAGTGATTCCCCACACAGATCTGATGGACTCCATCTCTAGGTGTGGACAATAGCAAAGTGCAGCACCCTCATTGGGAAATGCTGAGTGCTGGGTATGTAGGATCTTTATTTTTTAATATTATTACATCGACATCTTCCTTAAGTCTCTTCCACACTGAAACCTCTTTCTCTTCCTCTTGCTTCCCCATTAAGCCTCCCTCCTCCCTTTTAGTACCCCTCCCTTCTGCGCTTCACCTCTGGCCCACATTCACGTGCAGTGATGGCTTGTCCGCATCTGCAGGCAACTTCCTGGAAAGGGCTCGTTGGAGCCCCTCCATGTGGGATCTGTAGCCTCCCCCAATCCAGCTCCAACTCCCTCCCTGCAGCTCCAGTTACTGCAGACCCCCAGCCTCTCTCTAGAGGACTCCCAGGCTCTGCCTTGATGTTTCTTCTTTGGTTCCTCTGCAACCCTCTTGTCTTCTCGGTTTGGTTTCAGGATTGTTCTCCATCTGTCTTCCCCTTTCTGTCTATTCATCACCTCATTCCTCCAACAATTTATTAATGAATTCTTTAACTCAACAGGTTTTTATTGAGTTTCCACTCTGGGGGGAGCTGTGTTAGGAGTTGGGGATAAAGTGGTGGATCCGACGCACTTCCTGTTCTTTTGGTGCCAACGAGGGAGGCAGAGGAGAGGAGATGTGAGGGATCAGGTTGTTCATGGTGACTAGGGAAGAATCAAGATGGCACTCCCAGGAGATGATGTTGAACGGAGACTTAGATGTTGGGTGGAACAGTCTGGGGGGTGGGTGCAGTATGCGTGTGCAGGTGTCAGTGCTGGGGATGAGAGGGGCCATTCTAGGGGAGGAGATAAAGCAGAGGGAGGCTGTGTGGATGGAGTATATAGAGCTGGTGGAGGAGGGAGGCCAGGTCAGACCTGCTACCTCTGGACCTTCAGAGTGGGAAGTTTCCAAATGATGGTTCCATCTTCTGTAAGGAGAATCAACTGGAAAGGATGGAATGAGAGTAGAGGCAATCGGTTGATCATTAGGAGAGAATGGCAGCTGGGGCCAGCATCATGGACTAAAGGTGCGTGTGTCGTGCAAATCTGCATCCATGCCTGTGGGCATTGCTGTTTCCTGGGCTTCATGCTTGCCATGTGCCTTGGGCTGAATTTATAGCCTTACCCTCCTACATCTGTTTCCTGTCAATGTGTCGCTGTTCACCCACTCCCCCAAATCACCCTTGAGTACTTCCCTCTCTCTAAGCTCATTTCAGACAGGAAGCTCTCTTCTGTACCTCAAAAGCACATCAGACCTGTCTTCTCTTGCTTCCTTTCCTTTCTGACGCATGCCGTACCATTCCTTGCCTTGATTATTGAAACAAACTTCTGGTCTTGCCAGATGGTTGCTTTGGGAGAGACTCTTTTTATTAAATTAGAGAAGAATGTATGGTAGTCTTCCTGAAATGTTTCAAACCATAGATAAATGTACCGAGTGAAAGAGAAAGTTTCCCCTTGTTGCCTTTCTCAATGCTTATAATTTTATTCCTCTTGGAGATAATTTGCTACATTTATTTGCTGTTTGAATTTCCAGGGTGCACATGCACATTCCTGTACACACACACACACACACACACACACAGAGTCACACTGTTTCTTTTATCTTTTCTTATTCTTTTCTGTTATTCAAAGCAAAACCTTTTGCATGTATTGTTCTGTGACTTCTCTTTTCAGTTCTTATGCCTTGGGGAACTTTCAATATTAGTACCTAAAATTCTTCATCTTTTCTTGGTATTCAGTTCACTTTCAAATTACGGTTGGGTTAAAATTTATTCCAACAGTTCCCTATTAGACACATCGACAGTTTATCATTTCTTACAATAACACAACAGTGCACATTCTTCTGTATTCATTTTTCCACTTAGGGAAATATTTTTGCCTGTGTGCACAATAAGTTTTAGCTCCTATCAGTCCTTTCCTCCCTTATTGCCTTGGCTGGGGTCTTGAGAACAATGATGAATTCTATGGATGGAGGTTAATTTCTTGCTTCTGGTTACAAAGTGAAGGATTTTCCTTCTGTATTCAACCGTAAAACAGGACATTTGCTATTATATACACTTTTACAAGTTAGACATTTTTTTTCTGGGATTCTAGTTTTCATAATCAAAAACATCTGAAATGGTTGTTGAATTTTTATCTTTTTTTAGCATCTAGTAAGATAAACATGCATTTTTTTTTACCTTTTTCTGTTAATGTTGTGCATCATTTATCTTTCTAAAATTCCTGCCTGTCTGTCATCTCGTCTTTCTCATTTAGATAAAAGCTCTCTGTTTCCGTGCTTTCAGAGTTCAATCCAAATTCCTTCTTAGGAGTATGAAATCTTTCAGTTTGGCCTCACCTTGGTTCTTGAGCCTCGTCTCTTGTCCCCTGTCCCCTGGTCCTTCAACAACATGGGACAACTTGCTTTTCCCCAGACACTTGGACCTCTGGGTTTAGCTCTAACTCTTCCCCTCTAGGTCCCTTCTCTCCATCCCACCTTGATCTAAGATAATGCTCTTTAGCCTTTAAGTCCCAGCTCCAACAAACCACTGTCTTTCCTGCCTCTGTCTTGTGGTTAGTCAGGGGCTCATTGCTCATGGTCTCCAGAACTTCATGTATTTTCTTTGTAGTTATCACTTGAATCCATGGTAAGTGAGCATCAGTCAAATGTCTGGTGCCAGGGTCCTGAGAATCTAAGACGAATTAAATGGTGTGTGATATAAGGCCATGAATTATATGACATGCTATGGTCTGTTTGTGTTCCCTCCAGTTCATACGTTGAAATCCTAGCCCTCAGCTGATGGTTTTAGGAGTTGGGGATGTTTCATAGGTAATTAGGCATGAGGCATAAAAGGGATTGGTACCCTTATAAAAGGAAGGCCTCTCATTCTGTTTTTGCCATGTGAGCACAGCTGTCTGCACACTTGGAAGAGGGCCTAGACTGGACACTGGATCTGCTGGCACCTTGACTTTGGTTGCCAGCCCCTAGAACTATAAGAAATGTTTGTTGTTAAAGCTACCAGTCTACGGGATACTTGTCATAGCAGCCTGAGCCAACTAAGAAGAGGTTGTAAGGTCATGGATTGTGGGAAAGGGGGTCAGCTGGTTGTCTTGAGATGCTCTGAGAATACCTGAGACAGGCAATATATAGAGAAAAGATATATTTTTTTATGGAATTCTTGTGGGAAAGATATTTATTTTGGCTGATGGTTCTGGAGACTGATAATACCAAGCTTGAGAGGCCACACCCAGTGAGGGCCTGGTGCTGCTTAACTCATGGCAGAAAGCCAGAGGACAAGCTGGTATCTATGCAAGAGAGGCCAAACCCCGATGGCAGTCTTCCTCCTGACAGTTTGCTCTCATGTACCTGTGAAGGTGAGAACTAGCCCACTTTTCACAGATGGCACTCCCGAGGGTTCTGTGCCCATGATCCCCACACCTCCCTACCGGGTGACACTGGCAGTGAGTGTCCGAGGGGACAAACCCTAACAGGCGCTCTCCCTGACAAACAGGTAATATGTGAGGGCAGAGGAATAGAGGTGACAGATCAAAAGTGAGTGATTGAGACCAGGTGTGGTGGCATGCGCCTGTAATCCCAGCGGCTCGGGAGGCTGAGGCAGGAGGATCGCGAGTTCAAAGCCAACCTCAGCAAAAGTGAGGTGCTAACAACTCAGTGAGACCCTGTCTCTAAATAAAATACAAACTGGGGCTGGGGATGTGGCTCAGTGGCCGAGTGCCCCTGAGTTCAATCCCCAGTACCAAAAAACAAAACAAAGCAAAACAAAAAAACCAAAGTGATTGCTGGAGAAATTCATCCGAGGACTTATTTAGACTGTGGAGCACGGAAGAAGGTAACTCCAGAGAGCTCATTTTGAACTCTGCTCCCTTTGCAGATTCCTTGATCCTTATTCCTCAAGGGGCATCCATGCCCGCTGCAGCCCACCCGAAGCCTTTGCAGGCTATTCCATTGGATGGGAAGTGTAATTAGCAGACCCATGAATTCTGCACCCCGCCATCCTTCTTCTTTATAGTTAACCCCAGGAGAGTTTCAGTAAGAGGCTCAACTTTAATGAGAGCCACAAGAGATCATTATTGTGTTAAAATACTGTACAGCCAGGATGTTTCCAAACAGAAAGCCAAACTCCTTAATGCCTCCAAGTGGACCCACCTCTAATTAAAGCACATGAACTTATGAAAAGGAAAGGGGGAAATAAATGGACCAACAAATCTTTTTTGTGGGTTCAATTATGTACCTTGCCCTGTGGAAGGGATGGTAGGTGGTAAAAGAGGTGCAGGGTGAGTTTCCAAAAAGACTGTGATCTGGTTAAACAGGAAAAGCTGCCCCATTTTAATAAGGAGAAAACAACAACAGCAATCAAAACCCTGTATTCCTAAAGGTGCCAATTTCATGGTAAGAGGTCAGTGGTGGGCTGGAGTTATCAGGAAAGGCCTCCTGGGGGAGGTGAGGAGGCAGGAAGTATTCGGAGTCCTGAAAGATGATTCCACTCTGGGTGGGTGGAGGGTACCGGCTGTTAGGGCAGGAGAGCTATTGAGGAGCTCTCTGGAGGCCAGAGTGAGGACAGTGTCGCCGAGGGGATGGAAAGGCCTCTGCTGCAGCCTGGCTTTCAGTAGAGGGAAGCTTGGCTTTGGGTGTCAGTGGCCATTTGCTCCTAACACGGGCTGTAGCCTCTTAGAGTTGGAATACACCTGCCAGGGCTGGAATCTGGCTGAAATTCCTTTGATGACTGGCAGGTCTGTGTTGAAGGGAGTCACCAGTTCATCTCTGGTCATGGCGCCTCGTGCATGCTGACCTTCCTCCATCTGGCTGACATGTGCCCTCTGGAGCCCCGAGGTCTTCCTCACCAGAGGACAGTCTTTAGGGTAGCTGAAGATGCATTTTTCCTTAGCCTTCTCTTCTCCAAGTGAAACATTTCTCATTCCTTCCATCGTGCTTCCACTATATCTGGGATTCTCTTATCTGTTTACATTCTAGTCTGTGAATTAAATTTAAGAGACCCTACTTGGAGTAAAGAATATGGTGGAATTGCAGTTTTGGCCAGGGTTGGTGTATATTTTATTTTAAGAACTCTGTCCTGTCTGAAGAATATTTCTGGTCTTTAGTTCTTATGTTTGCATGACTGAGATATAACTTCATCTTTATCTAAGATACTGCTCCTCTTTTTTCAAGAAAGGATGATTGGATGATAAAGCTTTCTTTATGGTTTTTTAAAAAATCTGCAAGCAGTGGTGATTGGTGATTTCCAAAGTCATACTTTCTTTTACCAAAGAGCTCACCATAGATTCCCTTCCACCCTCCTCCCTCAGCCCCCACTGCATACCACGGGCCACTTTACAACTGTGAATTTTCACCCTTCACCTCTGCCATCAACTGAGAAGGCCCGTTGAATGGTGATTGGAAATGACATCATCCATCAAACAAAGCAAATCTATCAATGTAGAATAAATTCTGATGCACTTACACCATGGAATAATATGCAGCCAGGTAATGAAGTGAATTAGAATCCCATTACAGTTAGTTTGAAAAG
This sequence comes from Glaucomys volans, assembly GCA_020662805.1. Classification (NCBI taxonomy): domain Eukaryota; kingdom Metazoa; phylum Chordata; class Mammalia; order Rodentia; family Sciuridae; genus Glaucomys; species Glaucomys volans. The sequence continues at coordinate 196,022 of JAJEJO010004227.1, forward strand.
ATTTCCACAAGGCAATGTTCGTTGACAAGAGCTTGATGCAGCAAAGCATGTGCAACATGAACCCATTCTTGTCTCACACGACAAAAATAAATGTATATATCCACAATTATAGTTGGAGACTTCAACAGCCCACTCTCAGCATTTGCTAGGCAGAAAATCAGTGAGGACATATCAAAACTAAAAACAGAATCAACTAACAGGATCTAACAGATACGCAGAGAGCGTTCCATGAAACCACAGCAGAATCAACATTTTCACATGATCACGACACATTCACCAATGAACATTCACAAGAAGCAAGGTTTGTTTCCCATGAACATTCTTTGCACGTGCCCACGACACATTCACCAAAGTATACCACATCTTTGGCTGTAAAACAAATCTAACCAAATTTAAAACAATGAACATCATATAGCCTGTGTGCTCTGGACATGATGGAATTGCATTAAAATGGAATTAAATTAGAAATCAATACTAGAAAGACAACAGGAAAGTCTTCAGATGCGTGGGAATTAAATAATATGTCTGTAGGTAATCCATGGGACAAAGGAGAAATTTCCAAGGAAATTTTTAAAAATGCATAGAATTGAATGGAAACAACTACAACATATCAAAATATGTGGGGCACAGTTAAAACAGTGTTAAGAAGGAAATTGGCAGCTTCAAATGCTTCCATCAGAAGAGTGAAAAGTTCTCCAACCAATAATCAAATTCCCTCCAGAAATTAAAGAAGAGCAAAAGCCAACCACATCAATGAAATTAAAAATGGGAAATGAATGGGAAAAATTAAATCAACCCACATTGTTTTTTTTAATCAATAAAATTGAAAAACGTAGCAAGATTCACACAGATAGAAAGACATAAGACACAAATCACTAATAGCAAGAATGAAATAGGGGATATCTCAACAGGCTCTGCAACCGTTAAAAAGATATTAAGGGAATTATGTGAATGTCATTATGCTCATAAATTCAACAACTTGGACGAAGTGGACCAATTCCTTTGAAACCACAAACTATCCCAAATCAACCAAGATGAAAGACACAACCAGAACAGTTCCACAACCATTAGAGTCGTTGAATTAGCAATTAGAAAGCTTTCCAAAAAGAAGTCCCCAGACCCAGTGGGTTTCACTGGAGAATTTTACTAAATATTTAAAGAATTAAAATCCCTTTTACTTAATCTGTTCTAGAAAATAGAAGAGGGAACACTTCCCAGTTCATTTTATGAGGTGTTACTCTGCTACTGCAACCAGACAAGTCAGTACCAAGCCAGGGGTGGTGGGAGTTGGGGGAGAAAGAAAGGAAGGAAGAAAGAAAGAGAGGAAGAAAGGAAGGAAGGAAGAAATAAATAAATAAACAAATAAATAAATTATAGAGCAACATCTTTCACAAACTAAAGTATATAATTTTCAACAAAATATTAACAAATAAAATCTGCAATATCTAAAAGGAATTAGATACCATAGCCAAGTAGGATTTATCCCAAGTATTCAAGATTTGTCCAACATTTGAACATCAACCAATCAGCTGTCTCAATAAGAAAAATCATACGATCATCTCAATTAAAGCAGAAAAAGTATTTAGCAAGTACTCGCCCATTCATTATAGGAGTCCTCAGCAAACTAAGAGGAAGGGGGACTTCCTCCACTTGATAAAGAGGACTTACAAACCATACAGCTAAGAAAGCACCTACCAAGGAAAGACAGAACGCTTTCCTTGTAAGATTCCTTATAAGATTGGAATCACCATTCTGATTCAACTTGGCACTTGAAGTTTTAGCCCCTGCAATAAAGCATGAAAAAGAAGTACAAGATACACAGGTTGGTTAATAAGAAATAAATAACATGATTAGTAGAAAATTCCAAAAAATCTATGAAACAATTCCCTTTTAAATTTTATTTTTTCCTATTAGTTATACACGACAGTAGAATTGATGTAACATATTATACATATAAGGAGAATAGTTTCCCATTCTTCTAGTTGTACATGGTGTGGAATTACATTGGTTGTGTATTCACATATGCACATAGGAAGGTAATGTCCCACTCATTCTACTGTCTTTCCTATCCCCATTCTCCCCTCCCTTCCCTTCATTCCTCTTTGTCTAATCCAAAGTAATTCTCATCTTCCTTACAATCCCCCACTCCCACAATTGTGATTTAGCATCCACATATTAGAGAAAACATTCAGCCTTTGTCTCTTTGGGATTGGCTACAATTCTTAAAAAAGTTAGTAAGTAAGTTTAGCAAAGTTGTAGGATCCAAGAGGCTTACACAAAAGTAATCCCATTTCTGAAAGTTAAAAGTGAACATGTAGAAATACCAGACACTCTGGAAAAGGAAAATATTTATATATAAACCCATGTATTGAACATATTTATATTTATATATAAAACATGTATTGGACACACTTCCTGAAAAATTTTAAAGCTGATGAAAGAAATCAAAAAAGATGTAAGTGGAAACCAGTTCCATGATAGAAAATATATTAATTCTCCCCAAATTAAGCTATTGTTTTAATTCAATTCCTATCACAGTCCCCCCAAGGAACTTTAGAGACATGGAAAATCTTGTTTTAAAATTTATGTAGAAGGCACAGACCTTGGAAGACCTAAAATATCTTCTTTTCTTTTTTTCTTTTTCTTTGCCGTGCTGGGGATTAAACCCAGGGCCTTGTGCTTGCGAGGCAGGCACTCTACCAACTGAGCTACATCCCCAGCACCTAAAACATCTTAAAATGAAGAATAATGTGAAAGGAAATCACTCTACCTGATAGTAAGACCTATTCTGCACTGTAATTAGCTTGTGTGAGAAGATGGAGGAAGAGACACAGATCAAGGGAACAGGATAAAGAACCCGAAAATAGATCCATGCAAGTACGGAGGCCACAGCCATTCAGTGGAGGAATGATGGCCTCTTCAACAAATTGTTCAAGAGCAAGTGACACTGATGGGCAAAAATAAACATGAACCCAAACCTCATGCCTTATGCGAAAATCAACTCAAAATGAATCACAGATTTAAATATAAAATGCAAAATATAAAACTAGTAAAAAACACAAGAGGAGATCTTTGATATTCAGGGCTAGTTCAGGAGTCCTTTGACTCGACACCGGAGGGCCGTCCTTAAAAAGACAAAGGGATGAATTGGATCTTGTCCAAAGTTAAAAAAAAAATATGTTCTACAAAGACCCTGTCAAGCAGATAAAAAGAAAAAATACAGAGTGAGAGAAAATATTTGCAAACCACAGGTCCAACAAAGCACTAGTATCTAGAATCTAAAAAACTCAAGAAGCCAATCATGAAAACAATATGAAACAATCATAAATAATGAGACAATAATAAGTACTTAACATCAAAAATAGCAATAAATCAAAAAGTATCTGATTAGCAAATGGATAGAGACCTGAAGGATATTTCACCAAAGAGCAAAGAAACTTGTGAAAATATGTTTAACCTCATTAGCCATAAGGGAAATGCAAACTAATGCTACAAAAAGGTATCATTACACACGCCCAGCAGAATGGTTGAAATAAAATAACAGGGCTGGGGATGTAGCTCAGTGGGTAGAGTGCCTGCCTCGAAAGCACAAGGCCCTGGATTCAATCCCCAGCACTGCAAAAAACAAACAAACAAACAAACAAACAAACCCATAAAACAAAACAAAACAAAAAACTAGTAAATGCTGGCAAGGAGAAAATAAGTCATGCATCTCATGAGAACACAAAATGGCATGGCCACCCTGGAAACAGCCTGGCTACTTAGGGTGATACCATGGGGCCCAATGACATCAGAATAAAAACGTACAGCCATGTATTCGTTTTTCGTTGCCGTTTTAAGAAGGTCCTACACAGCAGCTGTAAAAATCACACTGGTTTACTGTGTTACAATTCTGAAAGCCAGGGGTCTGAGAATGTCCAGGGCTAAAATCAAGGGCTGTTTTCTTTTCTTTCTTTTTTTGGGGAGTCTCCAGAGGAGAATCCGCCTTGTGTTGTTCAGCTTCTAAGGGCACCAGCTGCAAGCACTCCTTGAACTGTGACTGTGTTACTCCAGCTTTGCTTCCATGGTCACATTGCCATTCTCTTATCTGTGACCAAGTTTTCGTCTGCCTCCCTCTTCTGAGGACCCTTGTGGTAACATTTACGGTCCAGCCTGATGTTCCAGAGCAATCTCTCCTTCTCAAGATCCTGAATCATGGAGTGCCTTTTGCCATAAAAATTCACATTTACAGATTCCAGAGATTAGGACCTCAATATCTTCATCTTACCACAGGAAATTTAATAAAAAACTAAAAATGCAACTGCTGTATGAACCAGCACTATACTTGGGCATTTAGCTGAAAAGTGATACTTCATGTTCGTACAAAAACCTGCACGTAGATGTTCATTCCAGCTTTTTTCATCACAGCTTCAAATTAAAATGGCATAGATGTCCTTCAAAGAGAGAATGTTTAAACAGTCATATCAGGGAACGCACTTGGCTATAATAAGAAGTGAATTATTGATACACAGAACAACCTGGATGACTCTGCAGAGAATCACACAGTCATTACTCAAAGTTTATATGCTGCATTACTCCATGTATTTAACTTTCTTGAAATGACAAAATGGTAGCAATGGAAAAGAGATCAATGGTTGTCAAATATTAAACACAGGGGAACCAGGAGGGAGGTGAGTGTGGCCACAAAAGGACAAGGTGAGGGATCCTTGGGATGATGGAGCTGTTCTCTGTTGTGAATGTGTCATTCAGTATTCTCACTGTGATATTCTCACATAGTTTTGCAGGATGTTACCATTGGGAAAAACTGGGATCTTTCTGAATTATTTCTCATAACTTCATGTAAATCTTCTATTATCTCAGAACTCAAAGTTTAATTCAGAAAATATGTGTGCGTATGTATATACCTCTGTCCTTGCAAGGTTATAGGATCATGGAGAAAGAGAGAAATACACCCCTTTGGATATTTGTTATTGCATTACAAATTAACATTCAGTATCTTAAAACTTTCATTAAGGCCAACTTGTAGTCCTCCATGAGGTTGTCAGATGTCAACTGCATTTGAAGGCTTGCTGGAGTTGGAGGAGCCGTCTCAAGATGGCCCACTGGCAGGGCTGCCAATTGGTTCTGGCTGTATGCAGGAGGCCTCAGTTCCCCCTCAGCTCCTCCAGACCTCTCCACAGGGCTGCTTAAGTGTCCTCATGACATGGTGGATGGCCTGTTCCACAGTGAGCACTGATCAAGGCAGTAATATTTTTTATGAGCTAACCTTGGAAGTGACACCTTGTGACTTTCACATCCTTCTATTGGACGTGTTGGTCATTGTCATTCAGCAGAAGAGGGGATTCCATAAAGACATGGAACTAGGAGGCCTCAGATACTCACATGAGTATAGATCCTGGATCTTTGAAGGAGATCCATGGTAAGAATCATCCCCATTGATGAGGAAAAATGAAATTTGAAAGTTTAATAGAAACAATTTTCCTCTACAAAGAGGGAGAGCTGACCAACCTGGGCATGAACTAATTTATTGTGTGGTTATACTGAGTGATCCTCAGAGGCTGAGTCAAGTTATCCAGAGCTGGGTTGACCCATCAGTAGGGATTTAGGAGGGAAAAACCTAAGGCAAGGGATGGTGGTTTGTGTGAAGGTGACCAATGGAGGGGCAGGGAGATGATTTGTAAACTAGATGTGGTTCAGGGATTAAGATGAGGTCAGCTGGGCGTGGTGGTGCAAGCCTGTAATCTCAGTGACTCGGGAGGCTGAAGCAGGAGGATCAAAGCCAACCCCAGCAACTTAGCGAGGCCCTAAGCAAGGTCAGTGAGACCCTGTCTCTAAACAAAGTACAAAATAGGGCTGGGGATGTGGCTCAGTGGCCAAGTGCCCCTGAGTTCAATCCCCAATACCAAAAAAAAAAACAAACAAAAAAAATGAGGACAGAGCCACAGCTTTTCCAGCATCTATTTAGGGTGACTCAGTGGTTCCCAGAACAAGTTTAGCATGTTGGCTGGTGGATGCAAAACTGTGCTGACATTTCTGTAGGAGATTTAGCATGAAGCAGTCTCATGAGATTCAGATGATGCATATGCATCTTGTAAAGAGGGGTTTTTAAACCATGAGTTGGAGAGCATGGACCAGAATGAGGGTGCTGAGACCCCCAAGACCAGCACTGCGGCTCAGCCTTCAGAGATGACTGGCTCTATTCTTGGTCATTCCAGTCAGGTCCTGGAATGAGTGATGGTTTCATTAGGAGTGAGAAGGTAGTGGTCTTAAGGGCCACTGTCTCAGGGGCCACACAGGCCACACTTCAGATATGGTCCCCTCCAACTGGATGCAGTGGCTTGTGTCTGCAGTCCCAGCTGGCCTGGAGGCTGAGTCAGGAGCATCACTTGAGCTCAGGAGTTTGAAGCTGGACTCGATAACATGGTGAGATACCATCTCAATACAAAACCACCATTTCCAGATATATTCCAATTCAATGACAGGGGTCCAAGGAAAGACAACAGAGGATGCTGCCTCTAACCAGAAACAGAATGGAGACATGGACTGTTGGCCCTGGTTTCCGCTGCACAGAGAAGACCTACTCCAGCCATATTGGGGGGAACCATCTTGCCTAATAACCCTTTTATTGGGAGGTTGGAGAAAACCAGTGCTTGTGGGAAGAGAATGAATTTTCTGACTCAGCAGCCAGGTTCATGTCAGAGTGAGACTGACTAGATGGTCACTGGAAAGGCAGTAGAGGAAAAGGGGCTGGTCGGCTTTACCTCCCTTGCACATTAGCTGGAATGTGACTTTTGCTGGATATGAATATGTATCTTTGGAAGATTTCTTCACCTTTGTCCTTTGACTCTGACTGGCAGGTACACTCTGTTACACTGCTGTGACTCTTCAGAAGAAATCCAGCCCAGTGGTTTCCTTTTAACCAGATCCCAGTAACACTTCCTCTCTGACTCAGCTTCCTCATCGTAATGAGACCGATGACACACGCCACCAGCTAGTGTTCATAAAGGCTTCCTGGCTCTTTTGATGAACACCTAGATGGCATTTATATTAATACAACTTTCTCTGTGAAATAAAAGATTAGAGAAGAGTTGTCACACTAACTGAAGAAACAGATGTAGGAATAGGATGTAGCTAAATGACTAGCTTCTTCCCTGAATTAACTGGGTGGGAGTTGGGAAAAGTCTGGCAAAGGAGGTAGGAAAACTGAAGTGAGTTGGTGGGTTGGCACCTCTTTCCACACCAGTCGCCTTATTCCACAGGGCTGTCCTGGGGAAGCCCCTTTCACATGCCTTTGTATGTGGCTACACTTAGAAAGACTAGCAAGATTGATGGAGCAGGCTTTGTCCTCAACCACAGTGCCTTCACTTAATTCTCATCTTTCATTTCCTGGATCGATGCTTGCTGTATGGAGATGTACCTGAGTCTCAAGTACCTTATTTATAAAATGAGGCCAACAACAGCACTGCCCCTGCAAGGTCATCAGCAGGAATGACAGGAGAGCACTGTGAAGGACCCAGCAAAGTGCCTGGCATGTGGTAGAGGTGCTCACACTCTGAGCCATCTCTGGTCCTATTCAATCCAGAGTGGGCCTCTCCAAAGATCCATGAGTCAGGCCAGCCTCTGCCTTTGGTTAAGGAGGTTGATTATTCATGACAGTTTATTCAAGAGAAATGACTCTATGTCATAGGATGGTGACTCCAGCCATGTCTCAGATCAGCCTCCCAACTTGTACAAAATCCATTATGCACGACATGCTGAGGTAGACAGGGGATTGAGACTAATGGGATAGGAGCTGAAGTGGCTAGGTGTTCTTCCCAGTCCAGATCAAGGGTTCTCCTCTTCACAGCTCCTGCAAGTGAGTTTTGGGATCATAGCAGTAACAGTATGAGCCTGTCATGGAAGGCAAAGGACAAAGTGATACCCATGATAGTTTTGAAGTCCTTCAGATGGGATCAGCAAGGACGATGGGCCATCCATCAGGGGTGGGTGGTGTCTGCGGGGCTGCAGCTTCCAGTGTGGGTGTTGAGGTCAATGGTTTTAATAAAGAGCTCGCCCACAACTGCTGCTCTATAAACAGGGCTTCAGAAAACATTTATTATAATATTAAGTTATTCTGGGTGAATTGGTTATAAGTGATTTCAATTTTTTAATACTTGTTCATTGTTTCCAAAATTTCCTGCCATTTGAAGGACTCTCTTGAAGGAAATGATCTTTCATTCTTTTTCATTGAATACAACATACACCTTAAAAATTCAGCTCAAAGAGCACATGTATATATACAACACAGCCATGCAAACACCATCTGCCTAGGATCTAAAGCATGTTCCTAGAGTCCCCAGAAGCTTCTTTTATGTCTTCCAGAATATTCTGATGACTCTGCCACCATTGATTACTTTATAGTGATGACCTACTAACCATACTAACTCACAATACTGGTGGATTGGTACTATTAAGTATGGGACATTAGTCTAGCATAGATAATAACTTTTTGGCAAATTCAAGCAATTATTTAGAGGAAACTTTTAAATAGAGAACTGATGATACAAAAGTCAATACAAACTAGCTTAGATAAATTAATCAAATTCAAAGTTTTCCTTTTCTCAAATATATATCACTCATAACAATCTTAACTTTACAAACATTCTTAGCAATCTTAACTTTCACATCAATCAAATCATTATGGAACCTCAGATTATTCTAGTAACTTTCTTAGATAAACACAAATAGCATTCTTTAGATAAATTTGATTTCATCAAAGTTTAAAAATTCTGTACTTTGAAGGACACTAATAAGAAAATGGAAAGACAACTCAGAATGAGAGAAAATACATGCAAATTGTATACCTGGTAAGATACTGGCATCCAGCATACATAAAGAACGCTTACTCAACAATAAAGGAAAAACAAATAATTAACAACTGGACAAAGAACTTGAGAAGACAGTCCTCCAGAGAAGACATAGATGGCTAATTATCCCACACAAAGATGCCAGCGTCTTCAGAGAAATGCCAGTCCAAACCACAGTGAAATAACGCTATGCAGCAGCATCCTGCCCGCTGGGTTGGCTATAAAAATACTATTACTACTACTAATAAGAAGAAGAATAAGAGAGAAGGAGGAAGAGGCAGAAGAAGAAAGGTAGACAGTAACAAGGGTTGGTAGGTGATGACATGGAGAAACTGGAACCTCCTACATGGCTGGAGGGAATGTAAAATTGCACAACTGTTGTGGAAAACAATCTGGTGATGCTTGGGGACGTTACACCTGCAATTCCACTCTCAGCTATTTACCTAAGAAAACTGAAATTGCATGTCTACATGAATACACATACTCGAATGTTCACAGCAGCATAATTTATAAATAGCAAAAAAGTGGAAACTACCCAAACTCTATCAGCTTCTGAATGGACAAACAGGGTGTGGCATGTCTATGTGATGAAATAGCAGTCAGCCATAAAAAGGAATTCATGGTGCACCTTGAAACATTACGCTAAGTGAGAGAAGCCAGGAATAAAAAGAAACACATGCGAAGTTCCACTTGTATAGGATGTGTGGAATTGGCAAATCCACAGAGACAGAAAGGAGATTAGGGGTTGCCAGAAACTGGGTGGGGAGGATTGGGAAATGACTCCTAATGTGTCTGGAGTTTCTTCTTGGGGTGATGAAAAGGTTGTGGAATAAACAGTAAGATGACTATGCAACATTGTGAATTTACTAAAATCACTGAATTGTACACTTGAAAAGTGAATTTTCCTGGCCTGTGAATTATGCCTCATCCTAATTTGTTTTGTGTTACTGCAACAAAATACCCAAGTAATCTGTAAAGTAAATAAATTTATTTCTCTTGGTTTTGGAGGTAGGGAAGTCTAAGACCAGGGGCTGCATCTGGTGAAGGTTTTGCACATCATATAACATGTGGCAGGCATCCCATGATGGGAGAGCAGGACTGTACAAACTCAGCTTTCTCTTCCTCCTCTTCTTCTTTTTTTTTTAAGTAAAATACCAATAAGTTTTATTTTAAATTATTATGTATGAACATCAGTAGTCCTATACTCCATAGTAAAAGTTCTACAGAAGCATAGATTGGATCCTAAAGTAGAGTAACATCTCAGGTGAGGCCATTACCCCAAATGAATTCATTCTGACAGCTCCAGGACATTGCCCTCTTCTTGGTCCACTCTGTTCTCATCTGTTTATGGGCCCCTGTTTAGTCTTGTATGGTGCACTTTTGTTTCCTTGTCCAAGGACCTGGTTTTCAGAAATTAGAAATTTCTTCTAATATTTGCAGTGGTTAGGCTTTTCAGTCAAATATTGCTTTTTTTAAAAAAATGATTTTTTCCAGAGTTATAGTTTGGGGATTTTAAAAAAAATTTGTTCTATTTAGTTATACACGACAGTAGAATGCATTTTGAGTCATCGTACACAAATGGAGTACAACTTGTCACTTCTCTGGTTGTATGCGATGTAGAGTCACACCATTCGAACAATCACATATGTACACAGGGTTATGATGTCAGTCACCTTCCACCAACTCATACCCCTCTGCCCAATCCAAAGTTCCTCCATTCTTCCTTTATGCCCTCCCCCACCCCCATTATCTATCGGTTTCCACTTATCAGAGAAAACATTTGGCCTTTGGTTTTATGGGATTGGCTTATCTCGCTTAGCATGATATTCTCCAACTCCATCCACTTACCTGCAAATGCCATAATTTTATTCTTCTTTATCTTCCTGTTCTTTTTATAAAGCCACTAATCCCATAATGGGGAACCAACACATAACTTCATCTAACCATAATTACCTCCCAAAGGCACCACTTCCAAAGAACAGCAGGCTATGATTTGAAGATTATGTTTTCAACACATGAACTTTGGAAGAACACATTCATCCCATAGAATGTCTCCAAAATTATTGCAAAAATACAGTCATTGTTGAAGCAAATGAACCAGGAGTGAGTGGGGATTGACCTCATCAAGGATCTGAGATCTGAAGATAAATCTCAATTAACTAGATGGAGAAGGGAGGAAAAAGTATTCTAGATATCCAGTGTGGAAAGGCTGTAGGAAGAGGGGTGGAGAAGGACCAGGTATTTTTTTTCTTTTATGCTTATTATTTCCTTAGATTAGATGAAAGAGACTGGGCATCAACATTTACATTAAATCTCATTTCTTTCTTTCTTTTTTTTTTTTTTGCAGTGCTGGGGATTGAACCCAGGGCCTTGTGCTTACAAGGCAAGCATGCTACCAACTGAGCTATATCCTCAGCCCAAATCTCATTTCTAGTGCAATAAAGTGATATTCAGATACATAAACAAAATGAAAATAAATCAGCCATAATTACATTCTGCAGGATTGGCAAAAAGGAAGGTAAAAGAGTTAGTGTCCTACTCCATTTGGGCTGTCACAACAAAATACCAGAGCCTGGATCATTTATTAACAATAAACACTTACTGCTCACAGTTCTGGAGGTTAAGATCAAGGCACTAAGAGATTTGGCATCTGGCAGGGCCCATCCTTATAGCTGACGCCTTCTCACTGTGTCCTCATATAGTGGAAGGGACATGGGAACTCTCTGGGGCTCTTTTATATTGTATTCCTGAGGGCTCCATCCTCATGGCTTAATCACCTCCTGAATGCCTCACTTCTAATGCCATTGGTATTAGATGGCAACATATGAATTTGGGTGGGATTCAAAGTGTTCAAGGCATAGCAAAAAGGAAATCGGAAGTAGCACATCAAAGTGTTATGGATGACTAGTCAATGTCCAGAAGACAGTCATGTATAACTTGCTCTGGTGATGTACAGGTCCCCTGTCTAAGGCATGGCCTCTCATGGAATTCTTACTGTGACCCATTCTGCAGATGGGGAAACAGAGACTCAACAAGGTCCAGGGATTTGTTGAAGTTCACACTGAGAGTTAGCCATGAAGTGAGTCTTCAATGAGGGCTATATGACTCCAAAGTCCACTCTAGTCTTCTATAAAGCAGAACACAGAAATATATGTACATTTTATAGGACTTTTGTCATTTTCCTGTCCAGGCAAATTGACATATGCTTTTTATAGAAAGTCTCATACTTTAAAAAGAACAGAAGACAGAAAGAGTGAAATCTGAAGTTGGTGGCTTTTTCTTCTTCCCTTTTCTCTCTGAGTTCTTGGCACAGGGAAACATTTAGTAAATGTCGAGTGGCATAATTGTGGCAGACTCAGCTCAAAAGTGCACATGCCAGTTAATATTTACCCTTAAAGATTAGGTAATTAGCACATAGAATATATGCTCATCCTAAGATTATAATTAATCATTGGGAAACTCTAAGCATGTGATTCAGTTTGAAAAGTGTCAACTTAATCTTTAGAAAATGATTCGGTAGCCCTAATTAAATGTGACCTGTTCTCATTTCCAGGACACCTCTCTAGATGGGGAAAACTAGGCATATGGGTAAACCCAGAGAAAATGTGAAATTCATAGCAATAGTACCATAGGCTACAATTTTTTTCATTGATTGATGGATGGATGGATGGATAGCAGTGCTGGGCCTTGAACCCACAGCTCCTATTTGCTAGGCAAGTGCTTTACCAGAGCTACACCCCCAGCCCAATTTTAAAACCCTTTTTATTTTGAAATGACTATAGACTCACAGAAAGTTACAAATACAAAGCACATTTTCCCCCTTTCTTCCTTTGCTGAGCCCACTCCCTACCCCTTTTCCCTCATTGCTCTTTAACTGCAACGTGCACACTCTCAGACATGATTTGGATTAACATAGCATAACATAAAAGGCCTATTTATTTTACATTGATGTGTCTAAATCCCAGAATAATTTCAGGGAAACACTGTCAGAGAATGTTCAAGTACTTTACATATCACAAACCAATACAAATTGGTGCTAATAAGTGAAATAAAAAGTTAATGAAAAAATTATGATTCATGAGATCCCTGTACTATCAGATGAAGTGCTCTAAGCTTTCTAGTCCTGATCGCTGGGGGGTTGTCAAACGCAGCTTTAACTTCATTAGCCCATGCTGAATATGTTCAGCAAACATTGGTTTTGTGCCCGTCCCATGCAAGGCCTTGGGGATGCGCAGAAGAAGAGGGGCACAGTTTTGCAGCTTGAGTGACAAGATGTGTGAACCAGAGCTGGAGCCTGGGCTGGGTGTTGGGGGGATGATGCAGGGCGCCGGCTCAACATTTTGGAGGAGAGCTGGGTGTCGGCGTATCGGCAGGGAGGAAGGAGATGGCGATGCCAGACGGCCTTGAACAGTTACGTTTTCTCTATTTTGAGTTTTGGCAGCACGGATTTCTTACGTTCTCCATGCCAAGCATTATGGTATGATAAAAAATCGAAAAAAGGCATCCATGCAAGCAGGCAGGGGGGTCAGTGTGAATGGAACCCAGAGGGTCCTCTTGTGAGATAAGGAAAGTTATTGCATGAGGGGTGAGGGGGCTTTGTTGGCCGTGTGATACTGGATATGGATCATTTGAGATCATAGGAAAGGATCTGAGAAGGGAAGAAGGGGAGAGGGGAAGGAGGCACACCAGAAAAGAAGGGATTCCAGGCAGGAGAAATCACATATGCAGACACAGGATGTGTGAAGGGACAGGAAGGGGATGACAGATTCAGTTCTGCAGGAGAATGGGCGGGCAGCTGGCACAGGAAGTGCCGAAGGAAGGTGAAGGCTAGACTGATCATCTATTCAGACTTATGACCTACTTTCCTGACCAAATGGATCCTTAGTAAGTAGAGGACCTTATTCATCTGGATGCTGGTGTCCTGCCCAGTGTCTAGATGAGCATCTGGCACAGAGCGGGTCTCAGTCAACATGAGCTGAATGAATACTGTGTGGTGGAAAGGCCTTGCTGACACTCCCCCAAGGCCCGTGTATTACAGGATTGGTCCCCATCTTGCTGCTATTGGAAGCTGGTGCTAACTTTAGGAGCTGGGGCCTTGGGAGGTCTTAGGTCATTGGGGCACGCTCTTAAGGGAATTGTAGGACTCCAGCCTCTTCCTCTTCCTCTCTTTTTGTGTCCTGGCCATGGGGTGAGCAACTTTGCTCCTCCACACACTCCCCACCATCATGTGCTGCCTCACTGCAAAAGCAACAGGGCCAAACAACCGTGAACCGGAACCTCCAGAACCGTGAGCCAAAATAAACCTTTTCTCTCTGTAAGTTGATTATCTCAGGTATTTGCTATAGTAATGGAAAGCTGACTGACACAGTCCTTTGTTGTCAGTTATAGAGATCAACCGCAGCACTTAGTTGAGGATCTTCCATTTTTGTAGCTATGTGATGTTATATCATGTGGATATTCCATGGTTTGTTTACTCATGCTCTGTTGGTGGATATTTGCTTCTTTTTCGGTTTGAAGTCATGATGATTTGTTTACTGTGAATATTTTTGCACACTTCTTTGGGTGGCTGGATGGGTTAATTTCTCTCAGTGTGGATTTCTGGGTCATAGGGCATTCCCCTTTGGGAAAAAATGCCAATCAGATTTCCAAAGTGTTTTCTCCAATTTATACTCCAGCCAGCAGTGAGTGAGGGTTCCCATTGCTCTGCATCCTCACTCTCCCTGGGTGACTTGTGTTGCGTTTTCCACTGTACCCTGTGGCTGTGCAGTCAGCACCTCTCATTTGTATATTTACCATTTCAAATCACCTTAAATTTAATGCACAAATGCAGAAATTTAAACCATTGTTTTTTGTCCAGAGCTGGTGGTTGGATGCAGAGCCTCACACATGCTAGGCAAGTGCTGTACCTCTGAATTACATCTCTAGCCCTTTTTGTTTTGAGACAGGGTCTCCTTAAGTTGCCCAGGCTGCCCTTGAACTTGCTGTCCTCCTGCCTCAGCCTCCCAAGTAGCTGGGATTACAGGAGTGCACCACCACTCCCAGAAAAGCTAGTATTTGTAAAAACTGGCTCTAATATCTGAAGTTAGCCAGTGTTCCAGTCCAGAGGGGACACAAACCACAGCTCCTTTCATTCCTCTTCATTGCTATTCTGCCTCTCCCTTGCCATTCCATCTTCCATGTTGACAGGGGGTGCTGCTTCCAGACTGTTGCTAAATTGAAGCCCAGGTACAGCAACATAATTCAACATTGCTTCTTGCTTTCATCTTTTTTTCTTTCAGATTTATATTCACTTCTGCTTCAGTACAGCCTCAGTAATTCAGGCAGAGTTTCTGGGTGGTAAATGCCTTTTCTTACCCCTATAGTTAGTTTCACTGGGTGCTGAAGTTTAGGTTCAAAAGTTATTTTCCTTCAGAATCTGAAAGATGCTGCTCCAGTTCTTTTGTCTGAAGGTGCTGATGAGAAATCTGTGGCCCATTGCTCACTATTTGTTTTTTTATAATTAACAAATATTTTAAAAATTGTGGTAAGACAGATACAACATGAAATGCACTATTTAAGTAATTTTTGTGTATAGAGTTCTGTGTCAGTAAGTTCGTTCACATGATTCTGTCTGATTCTTTCCTCAGTAATCTAATGCTTCCCCCTTGCCCCTGAATATTTTATGGTTTTCTCTTTATCATTGATCTTCTGCCATTACACCAAGACATGGGAGATTTTTGTTCATTTATTATTTTAACTTTGTTTAGCATTTGTTGCAGCTTTTCAAATGAGGCCTGAGGTCTGGAAGAATTTTCTCTACTGCCCTCCCCTGATATCTTACTTCTGCACCTTACATTGGATGGGAGTTGGGATGTTGGATCTATCTTTCCTGTCTCTTCAGGTTTCTTTCACCCGTCTCATCTCATTGTCCACTTGTGCCATCTAGAACATTCCCCTGGGACTGTGGCCCACGTCCTTCCACATTGTGTAGCTGCAATCTGCTTTGGGACTTGCGTACCCTCTCTAGGGTTGCCCTAGATTGCTCCAGATCATTGTGATTACACCCCCATTGTACATGGTCGGTTCAGGAACCAGGATGAAGCGGATCAGCACAAAGCATTCTCTTGGCAACTTCCTCTCCGGGTCTTCCTGATACTCTGTGGGCTTCTGTGTCAGTCTGCTCCAAGGGCAGTGTTTCTGTCCTTGTTTTGATTGACCTTCTCTCCTTCCGGATGCCCTAAGGTAGCAGAGTTCACGTACACTCCTCCTTCTCTTCCGCCTTGTGCTCAGGGATCCACTCGGTCTTTCTAGCTCTTGTGTACTGCTGGGGATCTGAGTGGAGGGGAGGTTGCTGTGTGCATGCAGGACACCAGCATCATGTGGAACCTTTATTTGTTTGTCTGTTTTCTGTCTTAGGGATTGAACCCAGGGCACTTCACCACTAAGCCACATCCCCAGTCCTTTTAAAATTTAAAAATTTTGAGACAGGGTCTCCCAAAGTTACTGAGGCTGACCTTGAACTTGTGATCCTTCTGTCTCAGCCTCCCAAGTTGCTGGGCATACAGGTATGCGTCACTGTGCTGGGCCTTGATTTGTCTTTTAAACAGAAGAAAATACTTCCTTAATCACAGCATAGATGTACTTCCTCGGGTTCATCAAAACCACTTGTGTTTTAGGATGATGCCTGCTATTTGGGGAGACCGGGGGTCCTTGCCAGCCTATGTGGTGCAGAGAGGGTGTCCCAGGGCTGCTGGGCTGAGTGCTCTTACATCCACAAGAGGAGTCACCATCTCAGGCAGACACTTCACTGAGGCAAAGGAGGTTTGTGTCATATATTTTTAAAAAATTACCAAAGAAATAAATACTCATTAACTCTGGAAAGTGCAGAAAGTATAGTTTTAGGATTTTTTTTTAGGAATCCAAGAAATGTATTTTGACAACAACAAATCTCCCCTGATCCTGTCACACAGAAAGCCCTGGTGAGCGAGGTGAGGTCCGGGTGTGGACCTCAATGTGACTGCTCCACCCACATGCCCTTTCTGCTTCCGTCTGAAGTTAGGATTCACTTGTTCTGTCTAGCTCCTCTGTACTGCTGGACATCTCTGCCGTGATGTGACCTGTGGTGTTAGGTGGTCTGGATGGAAATTCTAGCAACTCCAGTGACGTTTCAAGCTCAGCGTTCTACCTCCCAAAGGCACCGATGTTAGAAAATCTGCAGATAATCTCCCCCTCCCCCAGCAATCCTGAGTCCAAAGTCTGGGGTGAGGTCCAGCAGACCATGCCTAACACGTCTCCGGGGGATTTGAATTCATGCTCAAGTTTGAGAACCGAGGAGCTCAGCATCAATTTCTTTTATCTTCCCTTTAGCAATGTGATTATTTATAATTGCGTAAGTAATACATGGACAGGTTTCTGTTGTAAATATTTAACACTGTAAGACGCAGATAAAGTGAAAAGCGAAGCCCCTCTCCTCACAGAGCATCAGAGCCCTTCAGTTTCTGGTGTCTGTCCTTGTGAGCCTTCTTTCTGTCACACGCACACATCTTTTATTGTGACTTACACTGCTAGTTCTCAGGTTCGTGGAATTTCAAGCTGTATTTCATCTTTCCTTACACGAGGTCCTTTGTGGAGGGATCCTCATTGTGAAAACTCATGGTCATGGTCTTAAATGCTCGACAGCAGGGCCCAGAGACCCCATCGTCACCTTTCAATCCCTGCTATAGTTTGGAAATGATTTAAGTGTGCCTGCCAAAGTTTCATGTGCTAGGAGCTTGGTCTTCAGTGTGGGATGTTGGGAAGTGACACCCTTAAAAGGGGGGTGAAGTTGAAGTGCTCAGGTCAAATTGAGGGAGTGCTGTTGGAAGGGCCTGTGGGACCCCAGTCTCTCTCTGGCTTCCTGTTTCAAGATGTGATCTCTTTTCCCCACACGTGCTCCCTCCATTACCATCTGCCATGAGGGGACACAGATGAGGGAAAGCACTCACCAAAACCTCCTTGATAACGAGTGGGCTTTCAACCTCCAAAACTGTGAACTAAATAAGCCTCTTAAAAAAATAAGGTAGACTGCCTTAGGTATTTCATTACCATAATGTAAAGGGAAGTAATGCAACCCCCACGAAGGATGCGGGATGTCTGTGGGGTCCACACATGCCCTGGGGTGTAAGGTGTAGTGGTACTTCCTTTCCTGGAGTGAGGAATATATTTTTGAATTTGAGTACCACACACTGTGGTTTATAAAGTGCTTGGACACATGACCCTGAAGCCTCTGTACCCTGGACCCCAGAGGTTCCTGGCAACAGGCAAAAGCAGGATTAACTTGGAGTCTGCAGTGGAAATACCTCAGAGCTTCCAGCTCTCTGGAGACCCATGGACATGACTAAGGACACGTTGTCCTTAGACCCTGGTCCTGTTGTCCCTCATTTCCCAGGTCCACATGGGGTCTTCTGCAGTTTTGGCTCCAAGAATGCATTCCCCAATCCCTGCGCCCTCTGAAACTCCTGGGCGGAAGGACAGATATGCTGTTACCATGGTCATCAGACCACTGGTGGCTGCAGCCAGTTCGCATCTCCCAGAGATTCATAGATCTCCGAGATGGCAGTTCCAGGGTGAAGTGAGAGCCCTCGGAGTCTGCAGCTGGTGACAGCTATGACTCATCTTTCTCAGCTCTCCTTTGCTGCTCATACTCAATAGTTGCAGAGTATGACTCTTTTACAAAATAATGGCTTCTGTCTTGCCGTTGGTGGTTATCGCTCTTTTCTTATGCATTGAGGGAGCAACATTTCTCATTTATTTTCCTTTTGCCCCCGATGAATTGAGTTTTCTTTTAGCGTCTTTATAAATTGAGCTCTTTTCTGATGGCTTTTATTTCTTGCCTACACACTCCCATTATTTCTTTGAATTCTTTAGCAAGCCAGCTCAGTTTATTCTATCAGTGACATTCTCCTTTCTGTTGCAGGAACTCTGTCTCCACCCCTACAATGTTTTTGCTTTTAATGTTTCTCATTCAGAAGGCTAATTTTATTCTGTGCCCTTGAGTTATTATTTTTAATAACAGTGCTGTTTCGCCATCTTCCATCTATTTCCCAAAGAAATCTTTCAGAAGCTTGATTGGAATCATTATTTTTTAATATTGTGGACTTGAGTTTTCACGAAGTCCACCTACCACGGTTGTGCCATCAATTTCCTAAGATTGGGAAGTTTTTAGATTTGCTAACTGGGAGCTGTGTGTCTGGAGCTTAGTGCAGGAAGCAGAAGGAACCGAAAAGCCGTAAGGTTTGAGAATCTGCAAGGTCATCTTGGTTTCTGTTTTAGTTATTTTTGTGTCCCTGTGACCAAAAGACCTGACAAGAGCAATGTAGAGGAGGGAAAGTTTATTTTGGCTCACAGTTTCAGAGGTCAGTCCATGCCGACTCCATAACTCTGGGCCCATGGTAAGGCAGAACATCATGGCAGAGGGTGTGATGGAGGAACGCTGCTCAGCTCATGACGAACAGGAGGAGAGAGAAGCTCCATTCACCAAGGACAACATGTAAACTCCGAAGACAGGCCCCCATTGACCCGCTTCCTCCAGCCATACCCTACTTGCCTACAGTTACTACCCAGTGAATCCATTCAAGTGTATTAATCCACTGAATAGGTTACAGCTCTCATAATTGAATAATTTCACCTCTGAACATTCTTGAATTTTTCTCACACATGAATTTTTGGGGGATGCTTCATATCTAAACCACAAAATTCTTCTCCTGGCCCCCCAAAGCTCATGCCCATTGCACAATGCAAAATGCATTTAGACCATTTCCAAGAGTCCTCGTAGTCTTAACAGTTCCAGCATTACCCAAAAGCCAAGTCCAATATTTCAGACCCAAGGCAAATTCTTGGGCAATTTCCCTTGTAAAGATTGAAAGTGAGTTACATATATTCAACATATATGACACAGACTAAACATTTTCATTCCACAAGATACAAGTAGGGGCATTGATAGAAGGAATGGGTCCAAAGCAAGACCAAAATTCAGCTAGGTAAACAAGTCCTGTTGCTTTCCATCTGGTATCTGGGCACATGGAATTGTGATATTCTCTCCAAAGGTTTTGTGTAGCTCTGCATTTGTGACTTTTTTGGTCACAGCCCACGTGGTCTCTTTCTTGGCTTATTCTTCCCAAATTCCTGAAGCTTTCCCTGACAGAAGTTTCATGTTATAAGCATCTCTTAATCTACACTGTAGCTTTAGCTTTCTTCTCACATCTTCATGTATCACCCTCTCAGAGGCTGCCTGCAAGGATTTCAACCCTGCTACACCTTGCATGGCCTCCCAGGCCTTCTGTTGAAGTCTTGGTGGAAGCCATGATCCCCTAACTCCAGCATCCTTCATTTTTGTAGAAGTAGTACCACGTGGTTGATGCCAAGGTCTGCTACCATTTTAGTAGTAACCGAGCCTCTTAGGACCATGACTACAGCAATCTCGGAGTGACTGGCAGTTGAGCATGGTTAGAGAACTTCTTAGGCCCCCCTGTGCATGCAGGGTGCCCCCATAGTCTCTTCTCAAAAGAAATTTTACTTTTATACCCTTGATCAAATGATCTTTCCTATTGTTTTTGTGTAAAGTACTGAGCATCTCTTTTGTGGCTATAATCTCTTTAACAACTACATTATTTTTGGCCCAGGTTTACCTGTACTTTTCTGGTCAAGCTGCATATTTTCCCAATCTTTCTGCTCTGCTTTTCTGCTCCTGATGCTCATAGTAAATTTAGTTAAAAGTTGCTAGATATATCCATGCCACCACCTGAATGCTGTGCTGCCTTGAAATTTCCTCTGTTGTATTAATTAATGACATAGGAAGGGGCGGGGGAGAGAGAGAGAGAGTGAGAAGGGGGGGGGAGAGAGAGAGAGATAGTTATGTTCATCAGGGTCAAAATATAAATCTCAAAGGCATGCCCCCATTGACCTAGTTTCTCCAATCACACCCTACCTGCTTATAGTTACTATCCAGTTAATTTATTCAAATGGATTAAGCAGTTAACTAATTCTTTGAATTTAGCCTCACAAAAAGTCTCTGGACTTGGGGAAAATGTTGACAATTTATTTGCCAGAATGTAAGATAAATGGACTTTTGTTCAATTTTCAATAGCGTTTTCCTTTTCCTCTGGACCATCATGAGTCCAGTCTTTTCTGTTCATAGTCCTATCATCATTCTAATTGAGCTCTAGTTGGAATCACTCATGTTTAGAATGTTCCACTTAGAACATTATAAAGCTTTTCTAGCTCACATCTCTAAACTTTTCAAAATTTCTTCCACCAACCAGCTCCAAATGGTGCTAAACTGCATGGTCAGGTTAGTCACAGCAACAAACCCACTTCTTGATACCAATTTCTGTTTTAGTTAGCTTTTCCTTATTGTGACCAAAATACCTGACAAGAGCTACTTAGAGGAGGAAAAATTTATTTTGGCTTAAAGTTTTAGAGGTTTAGTCCATGGTCAGCCAACACCATAGCTGTGGACCTGAAGTGAGGCAGAAGAACATCATGGCAGAAGGGTGTGGTGGAGGAAAGTGACTCAGTTCATGACATCCAGGAAGGAGAGAGAGAGAGAGAGGGAGAGAGAGAACTGTGTGCTCAACCAGGGGAAAATCATAAACCCCCAAGGCAGGTCCCCGTTGACCCACTTCCTTCACACATACCCCACCTGCCTACAGTTACCACTCAGAGACTCCATCCAAGTGGATTAATGCGCTGATTAAGTTACAGGTCTCATAATTCAACCATTTCACCTCTGAACATTCTTGTATTTTCTCACACATGAGCTTTTGGGAACACCTCATATCTAAACTTTAACAAGTTTGAAGAAATAACTGAAATAACTAAAACTTAACCCACTTTTAGCTAAGTGTGAACTATAGCTGAATCCTCAGATACATGGGTAAAGGTGCCCGTAGGAACCCGGATGAAGTGGACAAACAATAATCCCCAGGGTACCTCCAGCTGTGTGGTGTCCCAGGAGCTGAGTGAGATATGACAAATCCAGGGAGTAGCTCTCATCAGACACTGAGGCTGAAAAAGACAATTTGAAGCCAGGTGTGGTGGCACACACCTGTAATCCCAGTAGCTCGGGAGGCTGAGGCAGGAGGATCGCAGGTTCAAAGCCAGCCTCAGCACAGGCAAGGCATTAAGCAACTCAGTGAGACCCTGTCTCTAAATAAAATACAAAATAGGGCTGGGG
>JAJEJO010004227.1:225243-254343 GCA_020662805.1 Glaucomys volans
CCTTCCTTCCTTCCTTCCTTCCTGCCTGCCTTCCTGCCTTCCTTCCTCCCTCCCTCCTTTTCTCCCTCCCTCCCTCCCTCCCTCCCTTCCTCTCTCCCTTCCTCCCTCCCTCCCTCCCTCCTTTCCTTCCTCCCTTCCTTCCTCCCTTCCTTCCTCCCTCCCTCCCTCCCTCCCTCTCTCCCTCCCTCCTTTCCTTCCTTCCTTCCTTCCTTCCTGCCTGCCTTCCTGCCTTCCTTCCTCCCTCCCTCCTTTTCTCACTCCATCCCTCCCTCCCTCCCTTCCTCTCTCCCTTCCTCCCTCCCTCCCTCTCTCCCTTCCTCCCTCCCTCCCTTCCTTCCTTCCTTCCTCCCTTCCTTCCTTCCTTCCTTCCTTCCTTCCTTCCTTCCTTCCTTCCTTCCTCCCTTCCTTCCTATAGTAGTCATTCTAATTGGGCTGAGGTGGTATTTCACTGGTGGTTTGATTTGCATTGCCCTGATGATTAGTGACACTGAGCATTTTTTCAAGGACCTGTTGTCTATTTGTGTGTCTTCTTTTGAGAAATTTCTCTGTAGGTCTACTGCCCATTTTTAAATCTGTCATTTTTTTGGGGGGGGCTATCGTTGTTTTACTATCTTAGAGGTTCTGGATATATAACTTCTTATCAGATGTATAGTTTACAAATATTTTCTCTCATTTTGCAATTATCTTTTCACTCCATTGGTTAGATCCTTTTCTGTGCAGAATTATATTAAAATTTGATATAATCCTATTCATCTAATTTTGCTTTTGTTTCCTGTGCTTTGGGTGACTTATCCAAAAATCCTTGCCTGGATCAATAATGTCATGAAGTATTTTACCACTTTTTCCTGGAAGTTTCAGTTTCCTGTTGTACTGTGAAGTCCTTAATCCACTCTGAGCTGATTTTTGTATATGATGAGAGAGTCAGAGCTTTGACTTCATTCTTCAGTATTCGGACCTCCACTTTCCTGGCGCCATTTGTTCAGAGCTTGTTCCTTCTCCGACGTGGGTGCTTGCCCAGCCTCTGTGTGGACCACCAGCTGGCGGCGGTCCTGTGAGTTTCCTTCTGTGCTCCTGCTCTGCTCCTTTGGGCTCTGTGTCTGTCATCATGTCAATACTGTGCTGCTTTTTTTTTTTTAATTAAAACATCATATTTATACATAGCATTGGGTTCCTTTTGACAAAATTATACATACGAGGAATTTGATGTCGATCCCCCTCCCTCCCTCCCCCAGTCTCTCTCCTCCACTTGACTGGTCTTCCTTTCACTCCTTTATTTATTTATTTTGATTGGTACTTTCTAGATATGCATAAAGGTGAAATTCCCTTTGGTACATTTATATGTGTATTTAACACGATTTTGTTGGATTCATTCTGTATTTCTTCCCTTTTCCCTTCTTTCTTCCCTCTTTGGTTCTCCTCCTTCTGCTCCACCCATCTCCCCTCCATCTTTATGATCTGATCTCCTCCACCACTGCCTTCTTTCCCTTATTTAGCTCTAGCTTCCACATATGAGAGAGGACATTGGACCTTGATTTTCTCAGTCTGGCTATTTCACTTAGCATGATTTTCTCCATTTCCATTCATGTGCTGATAAATGCCATCCTGTCATTCTTCGTTATGGCTGAGTAAAACTCCATTGTGCACATACCCCACATTTCCTCCTTCCATTCATCTGTGGATGGGCGTCTGGGTTGATTCCCTAAGTTGGCTGCTGTGAACTGAGATTTAAACACTGGGGTGGCTGAATTGCTATAGTATGCTGAGTTTAGTTCTTTGGGATAAACACGGAGGAGCTGGGTCATATGGTGGTTCAATTCCTGGTATTTTGAGGGCTCTCCATCCTGCTTCCCAGAGTGGTTGCACTGTTGGTGACTGCAGCTTTGTGGTCTGTTTCTAACTCAGGTAATGTGATGCCTCCAGCTTTGGTTTTTATTTCTGTTTTTGTTCACGATGGCTTTGGCTATTTGACTTTTTTGGGAGGGGGATCCATATGAATTTTAGGATTTTTTTTTCTGTTTTTGTGGAAAATGTCTTCGGCATTTGATAGGGATTGCTTTTCATCTGTAGATTGCTGTGGGTAGTAAAAACATTTTAAATAGTATTTATTCTTCCAGGCATTGAACAAGAGACATTTTTCCTTACTTTAAGTTTCCTTTTAAACTTCTTTTATAAAGGTTTTATGCTTTTCATTGCAGCAATCTTTCACCTCTTTGGTTAAATATACGCCCTGTCATTTTATTTTTTTGCAGCCATTGTACATAAGGTTGTTTTCTTGATTTGCTTTTTCAGATAATTTGCTATTGGTGTATAGAAATGCTACTGGGTTTTGTAGGCTAATTTTGTATTCTGCAACTTTGAATTATTTCTGAAAGTTTTTTCGTGGAGTATTTGGGGTTCCATGTATGTACGATCACATCCTCTGCAAACAGTGTTAATTTGACCTCCTTGTTCTCAATTTGGATGCCCTGCATTCCCTTGTCTTGCCTGATTGCTCTGGCAGGGTCCTCCAGGACTATGTGAATCAAAGCAGTGAAGGTGGGCATTCTTGTCTTGCCACAGATCTTAGAGAGGAAGCTTCAAGTTTTTCTCCACTCAGAATAATGTTAATTCTGGACTTGTGGAATGTTTTAAGAATGTTTTTCTCTGGATCCTTTAGTTCTGATATTAAGCTACTATGGGCCCAAGAGTGGATCTTTTTCGAATTTCTTCTGGGAACCCTGACAATAAGCCTAGTTTACTGTGATAATCAGGAGCAGAAAGCAGAGCAGAAAGATTTGAAAAATTTGGATTTGAAAAGTGGGACTAAAACTGGGACCAAGGAAGGTGCAGTCATTAAAGATATAGTCACTAAAGAGATGCTAAGTGCTTTACCCAGAGACAATAGGAAAGAAGGCTTGAGGGCATCTCAGGAATTGGCAAGACCACACCCATCTGAGGCTCAGAAATTCTATTGAGAAGAGCCCAGTGGGGCACCCTGCTTGCACAGGGTTGCTAGAAAGTTGCTTCACTGTGCTCAGCCATTCAGGCACTCAGAGGCTGCTGCAGCCACATCCCTGGCTACTGCTAGAGATTGTGGCAGACCTTGGCAGCAGCTGGGTGGTGCTGGTTCTGCAGGAATGTAGGATGCTAGAGTCAGGGAGTCATGGCAGCCTCCACTGAGATTTCCAAGGAAGGCCTGGGAGGCCGGGCAAAATGCAGCAGGATGAGAGTCCCTGCGGGCTGCTCCTGAGAGGGCAGTGTGTGGAGGTGTGAGAAGGATACCAAAGCTACAATGGAGACCCCAAGATTAAGAAATGCCAGTCCCATGGAACATCTGCCACCGAAAGCTGCAGGAACTGAGCAGAGACAAGCCACCAGAGAGGCCACGTCAGCTGCAACCAGCAGAGCCGAGGGATGAAGCTTCCCAAGTCCTTTGGAAAGACCATTATGATGCTATGTGCTCCAGATGCTAGACATGGAGTTACAGAACTTGTTTGACCAGCTGGGTTTTGGTCTTGCTTTGGCCCCATTCTTTCTTTCTATGCCCCTGTTTCTCTATTTTGGAATGGAAATGTTTACTTTGTGACTTTTCTCTGTTGGACATGTATAACTTGCTTTTGATATTTACAGGGCCTCTTGCTGAGTTTGCCTTGAGTCTCAGAGGAGACTTTGGACTTGGACTTTTGAAGCAATGTTAAAACTGTTTAGACTATGGGGACTTTTGGAGATGGACTAAATGTATTTTCCATTGTGAGATGGGCATGAGCTTTGGGAGTCAGGGGCAGAATGCTACAGTTTAGATATGAAGTTTCCCCCAAAAGCTCATGTGTGAAACAATGCAAGAAAGATTAGAGGCAAAATGATTCGATTATGAGAGCCTTTGCCTAATAGGTGCATTAATACTCTGATTAGGATTAACTGGGTGGGAACTCTAGGCAAGTAGGGTGTGGCTGGAGGAAGTGGGTCATTGTGGGTGAGGCTTTGGGGTATATATTTTGTCCCTAGAGAGTAGAACTGTCTCCCTCTGCTTCGTGGTACCATGTCCTGAGCTGCCACACCCTTCTGCCATGATGTTCCGCCTTACTTTGCATCCATAGGAATAGAGTGGTCATCCATGGACTGAGACCTCTAAAACTGTGAGCTCCAAATAAGCTTTTCCTCTTCTAATATTGTTCTTGGCAGGTCTTTTTGGTGAAAAAAAAAAGCTGTGGTAAAACAATATTCTACCATAATAAAGAAAAAAGAAATAAGTAACAAAGTAAGCCTCTATGGAAAGGTGGGTCAGTTAACTGCAACATCAGTTAATGGTTTTCACATAATATTATGATGACGAATGCCGCACTTGTGTGACTCGGATTTGGTCACCTGGGATGAGGAGCGTATTCACATAACTTCCTGATGAATGTAATGTAACTGCGTAACTGCATCGTTGCTCATGGTCTCCTCTTAACTCGGTGACACTGGTATCTAATCTACCACGGCGGTGGGGGACCTCTTCCACGCCTTGGTGGAACTCTACCACATCTCTTGGTGGGAGAGTTCCAGCCCACAGTTCTGCGGTTTGGGTTGCGGTACGAACGTGACTCTGCAAAGGCGGTGGTGGTATTTTGTACCTTTAGGACATTGGTGTGCTTGGCATTTGCAGAGCTCTGGGTGCTGACGGTACTGTTCGTGCGACTCTGCCACACTGGGCTTGTGTTGCACATCGCTCCGCAACGTGCATGTGGTGTTTGTATAATTCTGTGACTTTGGCGGTGGAGGCTGTCACATGACTCTGTGACACTGGCCCTGTTGTTCACAGGAACTGATGATGCGGTTACAGTCACGTGGCTCTGTAGCGTCTGTGGTAGTCGAAGTCATGGATCTTCGTGGTATTGGCCATGGAGTTCACGTAACCGGATGGCAGCGGTGGTGTTTAAATAGCTTGTGATATTGGGGGTGACGCAGTGGCAGGAGGAGCCACAGCTATGGGGTGTAGGGGTTTAGGCTCGGAGAAGTGTAAAGTTTTGCTTGAACTTACATAACAAGATAAGGCAAAGCCAGGACCAAATTCAGGTTTTCTGAATAATTCAAATGCAGTCTTTTATGTACCATGCCATGAGGATTTTCCACAAAATTTCCATTTAAAGGCATTTGTCTAAAGTATCTAAATTTAAAAGCATTTGTCTATAACATCTGCACCTTTGAACTCCCCAAGGGCTGAGAACATAAATGTTTTATCTAGTCTTTTATTCATAATTTTTGTTACCTCCCTATATCCATACATACATTTTCATGTGTGAAACTGATCAAAATTTAGCTATACATTGAGATGGACAAATTTTAACTTCTGAAAATTTATGGTGAATGTTGCAGAAGAGGGATTTCTGGTAAACCAATGCCACCTTTAGTTTATTTATAGACCCCCAAAATATATTTATTAGAAAATGAAGTTTAATGTTAATGAAAGTGTTGGTTATGTAATATTTTCATTTTTTCTTTAAAATTTTATAAACTCCTAGGAATATAAATAACATTAAATCCTGGTAAGGTTATGGGGGAAAAGCAATTCTTATACACTGTTGTGGGAATGTAAATTAGTAAATGGCTCTGAAAGGCAGTAGGTTGTTTTAGTCAGCTTTTTCCCTGCTGTGACTAAATGATCTGACCAGCACAATTGTAGAGGATGAAAGGTTTATTTGAGGGCTCACGGTTTTAGAGGTCTTAGTCCTTAGAAGGCTGGCTCCATTCCTCGGGGCTTGAGGAGAGGCAGGACATCATGGTGGATGAGGAGTGTGGCAGAGGGAAGCAGCTCACATGATGATCAGGAAGCAGAGAGAGACTCCACTCCCCAAATACAAATATGTACCCCATAGCCATGCCCCAATTTCCACTTCCTCCAGTCACACCCTTCCACTTCAATTAATTCCATCAGGGATTAATTCACTGATTGGGTTAAGACTCTTCCAACCCAATCATTTCTCCTCTGAACTTTCCTTCATTGTCTCACATATGAGCTTTTGGGGGACAGCTCACATCCAAACCATAGCAATGGTGGTTCCTCAAAAGACTAAGCATGGAACCACAATATGCAGCTCTACCATTCCTTGGTATTTATCCCAAAGGATTAAATTCAGCATATCGTAGAGATACATGCATACCCATGTTTATAGCAGCACCATTCACAATAGCCAAGTTATGGAACCATCCTAGGTGTCTGTCAATAGAAGAATAATAAAGAAAATGTGGTATATCTGCACAATGAGCTTTAATTCATTCACAAAGAAGAACAAATCATGCTATTTGCAAGAAAATGGATGGAACTGAAGAGCATTATGCTAAGTAAAATAAGCCAGACTCAGAAAGTCAAGGGTCGTATATTTTCTCTCATATGTGGAAACTGGAGAGAAAAAGGAAAAAAAAAAGATTTCATGAAAATAGAAGGAAGACCAGTAGATGAAGGAGATTTGGGAAGGAAGGAGGGGAAGTGCTGGAGAATGAAAATGATCAAATTATTACGTTGTATATGAAAAACCACAATGAATTCTATTATTATGTTATACAAATCATACTCCAATAAATTTTTTAAAAAATTTAACTTCCCCGAAATTCTTGAAAAGAACTAGAACTTTGGGGTCTGAGTTATAGTTTCATGGCAAATATGTATTAAATAATGTCGAATTAACATTTAAGATTTCTTCCTTTTACAGTGTGTAGGTTAAACCCCAATAAAAACTTTGAAGAATGAGCATCTAAATAAAATGACAATCCTAATAGGTTTTAGAAAATCAGTGTAGTGCCAATCTAAGTATTCACAATACTCCCCTATGGGCTTGAATTACTGCTTTCATAGAAATAGAACAAAGTCTCAGAATTTTGAGTTAAAATGTGATTTAAAGAAATGTGTATTGCTTCAAAAAAAAAAAAAAAAAACTCCCTTGTTGTAGTTAGAAATTTTCTCTGCATCTCAGTTCCCAGAACTCATGATTTATGTTTCTCCCTCTTGCAGTACTTGGGGTGCATTGAAGTTCTACGCTCAATGAGGTCTCTTGACTTCAGCACGAGAACACAAATTACCAGGTAAGCCCTCTTGAAAGTGGACTCCTGCTCTTTTACCTCAGTAAGGAAATGTCTCAGAAGTTTACAGCCTAGAAACTTTGTTAAGAAAAGAAGACCCTTTTGGATGTCAGAGACTGGTGGCAGTGAGTCAGGATTCACCGTATCTCACGACCTTAGTGGGCTTGTCCATGTCTGTGATGCATCACAGAGGACACCCTGCCTTTTCCAAGCTTAATTTTCATAATTAAGTTGTAGATAGATGGAGCAACATGAGTGTTGTGTTTGTTTCTTTAATGCAAAAAAACCTCTAATATGAGATTGACATTTTAAAATTTACTGAACTGTTCTTTTTTAAAAAAGAAAATCAAGAGATCAAGAGATAATCTCCAATAGTACACAGAAAGGAGAAATTGCATAGAACTGGAAGTAGAACCATTCATGGGAGTAGGTCATTTAAGAAGTGAACCAATTCTTTAAGGTGTCAGTGATTTTTGAATATTATTTTTATTTTCTACACCATCACTTAGATTTTAAACTCCTTGAGGGCCAGTATTTAAGTGCTGTTTTTATGAAATTTTATAGCTTAGTATAGTTCCTGGTAGACCTATACTATGGGAAAAATTCCAATTTCAAGTCATCTTGTAGAGAACTATAACTATTTATGAAATGACTACATTTCTATGGCCAAAGAATTTATGTTGTGTGGAACTTGTGGCATTGCTTAATCTAAATAGTGGCCTCAGAAAATGCTTCCTGTTTACTTCATTCAAATCACTATGTTATGTGTCTTTGAGTGAGCAAACCAAAGTCTAAAGACTGAAATTTAAAATCAGTTATCGTTATGAGCTGTTAAGTAATGTACCCATGTCAGTTCTGTTTTAACTACCTGATAACACTTTTTCCTCACTGAAGAAGTTCATGGTCAAGAGTTGATGCTGCCCTTCTTTCTAAGACAACTCAAGACACATGGTGGGAATGTGTGAATATCAGTTACATTGAGGAAGGAATCTGTCCCTATATATTTGTAGAAAATGGTTCAAAAAACTTTCTAAGGAGAAGGGATGGCATTTTGAAGCAAAAGCATTTAAAAGAAAAGTTTGAGTGTTTCCTTGTTAAATCATTCATTCACCCTACTCATGAAAAGACACACAGCCCCTTGAAGGAGGCAAGGCACTTTGCCATTGGTGAGAGATATGAGAACTGGATGACTGTGTACATTCTCCTGTACAGTTCTTGTTTCTAAAGGACTGACAGTTGATTGGAAGAGTACTGTTGATCATTTTTACCGAATTCCCTTTATTATAGATACTAGAATTTCTAAGATGATTTTATGCCATTTTAATTCTTCCGATATATTCATGAGATCTAATGCTTCCTGTGTGTACACAACATGCTAGGCAACACAGCTGTCTGCTTTGCCTGGCCTTCCAATGTTGGGGAGAAAGATATATACACAAATGATTGAGGAGCATCTAAAGGACACAGACCAAGTTCTGCTTCTTGGGGACAGTGATGAGGTGGTACAGGGGAACAAATGAATAATTCCAGTTTTACCTTTGATGAAAATTAGATTCCTGGGGATCTCTGGATTAGAATTCAAATGGATATAGGTGATAATAATATTGTAGAAGAAAGCAGGTAAAACAGACGTTGGTGGATTTGGAGACTGGATTTCTTTCTTCAGCCCTGTTCCATTTAGATCTGTACAAAAAGGAAGCAGCATAATAGGCAAGTGGAGAACCATTCTTGGACTTCAGAAACATGGTGTTGAATTCTGATTGCACAGAATTTCCTTGGGTTTTGTTAGACTTTCTGAAACAACATATTTGCTTGTCCCTACAATGGGTTATCTTTATGATATGACATATTTCTTACTATAGTTAATTGCTGGAGACCACATAAAGGAAACAAGTTGATGAGTCAACATCAAAAGGAAGCCCTGGGCATCCTTGAAAAGAACACTCCACAAATGTCTTTTAGATGTGTGGAGCTTTTAAGGTCTCAGTGGTAACTAAGTGTTGAACAAGCTTGTGGTTCAACTTTACTGTCATAGTTTATTTTACATACTATGTTGTGATCAAATGTTGTGATCAAATTATACAGGCACTAGGAAAATTTGTTTCCAAAGGCCATGCCTTTTATTCAAAAGTCTTTTTAGCCAGGCACAGTGGCATGCTCACATGTCATCCAGTGGCTCTGGAGGCTGAGGCAGGAGGATCACCAGTTCAAAACCAGCCTTAACAACTTAGCAAGACCCTCAGCAAGATCCTGTCTCTAAATAAAATATAAAAGGGCTGGGATGTGGCTCAGTGGTTATGCTACCCTGGTATCAATTCACAGTACAAAAAAATAGTCTATTTTTATAAGCAAATAATCCTCACTTATTTTTGAATGCAATTTAAAAATTATGTCCAGATATATTTTGGAGACTCTGACAGCTGTATCATGTGTCTTTTTGGGGATTGGTTTAGTTTTATTTTGTTCTTGGCATCTGAGTTTAAATTTACTGTGATCCTTTCAAAAACATTGGGCATGGATTACTGATTTCTTACCAAAAGATAACTTTTAAAACTACCCAATGAAGTTGCCTTTGTTTATGTACCTTGTACCTCAGTGATCATTAAAAGCCTTCTCCCCTAACAACATGGTCTGGGTGGCTTGGTGACTCATTCACTTGAATCATTGCCCACCGTGTTGAGGAGATGGCTAGAAGTCCAAATCTGCCAGTGTTCATCTGTGTAAGCTTGGCCTTGATTTGCACACCTAGTAAGAAGACTGTCCAAATAATATTAACCTCAATTGTTGTTGTGGGAAACAGGACTGTTTCAACAGATCAAGGCCTGGCAAAGGGAATGATGCTCTCATTGTTCAGCTTTTATTTAGCACAGAGATCACAGGGCCCCAAACGAGTTTCCACAGGCAGGATATCAGTCAAGGTCATATTGATGGTGACCCTTGGCAGCTTCTGCTTCCCTGAGACCAACCTTCTGGTGGGGAGCACAGAGGGATTCAGTATTTGTGACAGTATGCCCTGAGAACAGAGACACACACCTGAGGAACAAATAGGTTCCCTGGAAGAAAACTGTGGTCTCTAGACTCAGCAGAGGACAGATTCCCTGAGTTGTTTCCTAAAGGTGGCCCTTGTCAAATATAGTTTTGAAATGTAGCATAAAATATACTGCCCACTGAACCTTTGTAGACTCACTGTGCACTTTAGAATACTAAAGTCTGCACAGAAATTCTGTTGTAGGGAAGAGTAAAACTTGACTGTTCTAATGCTTTCTAATCTTGCTCAGCTGGCTGGAGGGAGGCCCCCTTGCTTCCCTCACTCCATACCTGATAGATTTCAGCCTGTTGTACAGCCTCCAGGGAGTTAGAGAGAGGAAGCCCAGGTTGGTGTCACCACAGAAGAGGAAGGGATCCTCAGTAGGGAGAACCCAGGCTCCCTACCTGGGAGTCAGTCAGAGACCTCTGCTTTTATGTGAGTTGGGCCATGGGATTTCCATTCTGGCTACTGGGCTACTAACACTGGTCACCCTCCTGGGCTTGAGCTTCACATCAGAGACCTGCATATGTGACTCATCTGTAGACCTCACTGAAAACCTCTCTCTTGCAATTCTCTCGTCTCCACCATTGGACCTTTCCTGCATGGGTGGCGTGCCACATGGTGAGGGCTATGGATGGGGAACACGTTTTCCTCTCTGAGCACCTGCATTGTGTGTGGAGTGGCCATGCTGCCCTGACCTGCTGGGCTCCCTGCTGCTGAGAATCTCTGTTCAGAGCAGCCCTGCCTGGCTGAGCCCTGAAAAGGGACGAGAAGCCCGCATGTCCTTGCTCACTTGGTCCAGTGTGGCCTGACCTTTTTTCCCCTTTTACTTTGATTTCCTCACCTACTTATTTTTATTTTATTTATCATGTTAAATTTTGCCTGTGTTGGAAGTGCCTTCAGCCATCTAGAACCTGGAAGGCTGTGAATATATACACAACCAAATCCAGCGCACTCAGTGGGCTGGCCCTTCCCAACAATCTGAGACAACCTTCTCCTCAACAACAAAATGCAAATGTAATATGGAGTTTGGGTTATAAATGGTTCCATTCTTGCACTGCTTGGAGGTGTTGGGTAATGAGTCTGCTTCCGCTGTGGCTTTGCTGTGCTTCCAGGGTGAGCAGCCAGAGGTTTATGGCACATTGTCCAGGGCCCCAGAAACCTGCATTTGAAAACTCTAGAGAGTGAATGGTTGAATCTATTTTAAGGTTTCTGTTTCCCTTATTTAATGGGCCCAGACCTCTGCCTGACTTAAACTTATGTTCATGGCCATGTGCTGCACAGCCTGCAGGGACGGGCTTTGCACATGGCATTGCACTTTGTGAACACAATGTGACGTTGCTGCTTCACACTGGGCATGTTTTGAAAATTCTCCAGGAGCGTTCATAAAATCCCCTTAGTCGGAGGAATCCATCTTTCTTTTATGGAAAGTTGTTACCCTTTTGCTCTTATTCCGGGTGTTGACTGGGATCCTGGGAAACTTTCCTCACAGGTGTTAGTGCACATGTGTTGACATTCAGAAGTTTGTCCCCTGTTCGTGGCCTTCTCACATTACCGATGCCTCCAGGTACAAATCCTGGATGCACAAATCAGTCATCAGCCAGAGAGTAGAACCGTGGGCTGTTCAGTTGGGGTCTTTTCTGTCTGAAGTTTCATGCCAGGGACTTGGGTTGGAAGGTAGAGGCATGGTCATGTGAAATTGGTCTGAAATCGTTAAGTGTTTGGTACCTGTAGAGTTTTGAATTTGAGCAAATAGGAAGCAAAGCCTAGGGCACAGCAAGCCCTGGTTGTCTGAAGAAGGGAGCAAGGCCTGAAGATGTGTGTCGTGGATGATCCTGAGCATCCTAGCCTGACGTGCATCCACATGGTCTCCTTGACACCCACCCTGAAGTTTCATCTTCAGCTGAAGGAAGACAAGACAGAGCTGACCTCAGCATGGCCGGGCCCCTCTGGCCACCCTCTTCTCTTCCTCACCTGGAAAGCTTGACACCCGGGTTCCAACATTGTATAAATGCCCTCAGAGGATAACCATCCAAGGTAAACCCTTTCACCCTGCCGTCCTCTGACCCATCGAGCACTGAGCATCCTCATTTTTATGCACCCCCCACCAGCTCACTGCATTTATCCCAGTGTGCCTGAACATCTTCCCCGAGAATGGATGCTCACCCTGGCTGAGCCCCTTGTAAGGGAGTGTCTGGCCAGGCTGCATACTGGGCACCATGGTAGACACCTCCTCCTCCACCAGCATCTTTCGCCACCTTGCTACCATCT
This sequence comes from Glaucomys volans, assembly GCA_020662805.1. NCBI lineage: Eukaryota > Metazoa > Chordata > Mammalia > Rodentia > Sciuridae > Glaucomys > Glaucomys volans. The sequence goes on from JAJEJO010004227.1 coordinate 237,578, forward strand.
CACCCCAGATGTTTCCCTGCTGCACGGGCATTGAATCACAGTTTCATTTGGGGCACCTAAACAATGCATATCGTGCAGTTTTAAGAAAGGCCATGCTTACTAACAAGAGTTTTGTGTTGTTTATAGAGGATTTGCTATCTTCAGGGCATCACCCTGGCTAAAGGTACATGGAGTGGAAGATGGAGAGAAGAAGGGCAGGTAAGGCCTGAGCCCCTGGGAACCTCAGATATCTAGGGAATGCTGGGATGAATGAATGGTGGGAATACCCTGGGATGGTACTGCTCTGAGTATCTTTTATTCAGATTGGGTGGTATTATTTCCTCTTGGAAAGTCAGTAGCACAAACTACTAAATGGACTGAAATTTGCTGCAAGTGCTTTATGTTGGGGAAAGCATATGTTAATTAGAGCGGCATGACTTTCTCACCTTGGAAACTCCAGGGAAGCAATTCTGAAGAGTTTCATCTTTGGAAATCCATCACACAAAGCATCTTAAGATATACACTATTACATGTGGTCCATGGTATAGAAAAATGAAGCTGAGTTTTGCTCATGGGTTTTCTTAGATCCAAGAAGGAATCTTATGGGGAGATCTGATCTTTGCAAGTAGACTTGATTGTGATATTCTAGAATTCCTCTTTCACTACAAAATAAACAGTGCTCAGGTCAGTTTCAGGTAGACATGCCAGGGAAAAGAGTGAATCTATTTTCATAGTATCTCTGAGACTGATTTAGTCTCTGAATTAGGAGGGGGAGCACCAGTGTGAGCCACCTCTCTCTGCCCCAGTGCGTTTGAATAGAGCAGAATGGTTAGCTTTGGATTTCTGCATTATGGACTCATTCTCAATGTTCTTGTTCTAAACATGCTTCCAGCCTGAGCTTCTCACCACCCTCCAGAGGGTGAGGCCAGGATGCAATGGGGAGAAGTCTGTATTTTCATAGTTTAGTATTCTTTTTGAAATCTTAACTGTGTGCCTGTACATCTTGCCTTTTGAATATAACTATAATGCATCAATTTAAAAATAGATAAAAAGAAAGAAGACCCAAAGAGTAGAAGAAGGGGATCAGGGAAGCGGGGAGGAGAGGGAAGGAGGGAGTCAACATGGAGAAAATGATCTTGCATGCATTTATGAATAAGTCAAAATGAACCCCACTGGTATGTGTAACTATATAATACACTTTAAAACACTCCTATTTTTGTACTCCAGTTTTAATCCAAATTAGAATAATTTTGTCCTCTCATGTCTCCTTCATCATCATTTGCATGTTAAGATTGTGCCAAACACAGAGGTATAGGGAGTACAGGTCCCCAGGGCCCAGAGTCACAGGGCAGTGGGACAGAGAGGACCAGTCTGGGAGACTTCCCAGAGGAAGGATCGGCTGAACCAGGCAAAGATCAGACCCAGAGAAAGCACAAAATGGGGGCAGTTGCTGGGCTTTGAGTTGCTTCTACAGCCAGACCCTTAGGGTGTCTCAAATGTGGGCAGGGTCACTCCTGGAAAACCCTTTCATGGCTCCATGTAGGTTCTTTGGGTCCACTTTGGGCAGTAATTCTAATGCATGCACGGGAGTGGGGGACTGAGCCAGCTCATGAAGGAGCATGGGGACAATCTGCACCTGTGGAGGTTTAGCCAGAGTCCAGCTGGCATTAGGACATCAGGAGAGCCCCGGAAGGACAGGGCTCTGCCTTCTCCAGGCCTCACCCTGTTGTTCTCCTTTCAGTCCCTCAGCCTTAATGCATAATAATAGACTTATTTTCACTTGTAAGGTTAAGCAAGATATTACCATGGAAACATCTGGTACCCTCTGTAGTAGGTGGGGACCCATGAGGCATTTCCTTGGGTGAACCTGTAGGTACATATATCATAATGTGCCTTCCTCCCTCCTCCCAACCAGTAGACCCTGAGATTTGGTGCAAGGAGGTTATTAGGGAGATTAGCTGGAGAGCTCCTGTGGCTAGAGAGTGGCCACAGCCAGCTGGGTGGGAGAGTAATCATGGAGGCCTGCTGGGGCTTTTCCTGTGGGGCCCTTTGAAGAAAGGTATGGAAGGTGGAAAGCTGGGGTATCTGCCCAATGACTGCCTCCCCTCACTAGAGAAGAATAGCCCCTGGTCTTAAGGGCTTCTCTGAACTGACCAAGAAAGCTGGAGAAGCCACCATCAGAGAGGCCAGATGTGGGTGCTGGGTAATGGTCTTGTGCAGGGTACAGAGAAGATGAGGGTGAAGGCAGGGCTGTCTGCAGGGTACTTGCTGTCTGTGGGATGAAAGACAAGTCCACAGAAGGATGAAGGTCAGCCTGGGGCAGTGTGGCCTCTGTCCCCTTCTCCTGACTTGGTTCACCAGGAACAACCACCACCCTTTTGCTGTGGTCTAGCAACTCTAGGTTGGATTCTCCAGATAATAGAAGGAAATGGAACAAAACAAAGTCTTCTTAACAGAACATTTATGGTGACTAATTTGTAGAAAGGTCAAGGCCCTAACCTTCACGAATGTCTGGAAGGTGGGATGGAGTGGGGAAGAGCATTTTTTCCAAGAGGCCTGGAGGAGAGCATCTTCTTATTCTCACCTCGAACTGCTGAATAAACCAATCTGACTCTCATTTTTGCCCCCAACAAAGAAACCCAGGTGTCATCCTGCTGCTTCTTGTCCCCTGGTTAACACTTCAAGCTCTGGTTAACACTCCATTCCCAGATAGCTGCTTGCCGTGGAATTCAGGCTGGTTATGGAATTCAGGTGCAAACTGTGTGGATATCTCTACCAGTGGGGATGTGTATTGCTCAAGGGAAGGAAAACTTCCCAAAGGGGTGTCTGGGTTGGGAGGTGGAGTTCGATGGGCAGGTGTGTGTGGATGGCAGAACCCAGAGTCCTGCAAGACATGGACAGCCAGGAGAGTGTAAGCTGGCAGGACATGTGGCAAGGAAGGGCAAGTGGTTAGGATGAGTTCAGATGTTCCTGAAATGCAGAGAAGGGCATTAAACCTGACAGAGGTAGGAGGCTAGATACAGAGTGCCAAAGAGGTTTATTTATTTATTTATTTCTCAGCAAGTTGAGGACTTAAACTTCACATGCAAAGCCTAAAGATTTTTAAAATTTATTTGTTTATGTATTTGTTGACTTCCTTGGCAGCTTCTGAAACTGAGCTTGCCTCTTGTGACACTTTCTAGTTGGTTGGTAAAGCGGTGTTGACTTCAAGGTTGGAGAAATTGGGGGATGTCCTCCCGTGAGGATTCTGTTGGTCAGTTTTTTGTCACTATAATGAAATACCTGAGATAGTTAAAGTGAGAAAAGGTCTATTTTGCCTCACAGTTTTGGAGGTTCCAGGCAATGATTAGCTCCATTATTTTGGGCCTGCGGAAATGCATGGCAGAGCAAAACTGCTTACATCAGGAGCCAAAGAGAGAAAGAGGAAGAGATTAGGGCCCAAAGTCCCCTTGGAGGGAATGCCTGCAGGACCTAAGGACCTCCCACAAGGCCCCTGTTCCTAAAGATTCCCAGTACCCCCAATAGCACCACCCTGGGAACCAGGACTTTAGCACATGGCTTTTGGGGGACATTCAAGATCTGAACTGTGGCAATGGGGTTGGGTGAAGCCTGTGCACCCCCAAGGGGATTCTGCTCCATATCTCCAGATGATGACAACAAGGAGCAAAAGAACTTAGCCTTTTCCCTGACGCATGGCACCAGAAAGGAAGGAATTCTCACCTCACTGGCTCTACCAGAGTACGCACTCCCTTGAGAATCAAGCAGCCTGCTTAGAGCTGGACCACAGGGATGATCTCGTTCTACAGCCTCTTCAATTGGGTCAGGGGGCCTAAAGAGCTGTCACTCACACCTAGATCGTCCCATCTTCTAGAACTGAGCATACATTAAAATCACCTGGCCAGCCCGTCACACCGGGGGTGTTGAGTCCCACCCACCAAGCGTCTGAATCAGTAGGTCTGAGGAGGAGCCTGAGAATTTGAATTTCTAAACAAGTTTGCAAGGGATGCTGATACTTCCCATCCCAGTAACTCACTTTGAGAATCATTGTTCTAGAATGCTATTTTTAATTTCAGAGCCATTTGCAACTACCATCTATGAAACCACAGCTTCGAAAATGAGTCCGTTTATTTTTTTCAAGTGATCCCACTCATCCCGAAATTTTAAAAATGGATAACATAGATGACTTGGTGGCTGAAAATGGTTTAAATAGAATCCATACAGCAAATCCGCGGCATTCATCCCCATACTCTCTGTAAGGACCATCTGGCATGGTGTGTATTTATAATCCTCATGGCAGAAGCACATTTGTGTCACAATGTACCTCTCTGACTGCTCCTTTTCTGTCTCTGTGTCTGAGCTCACTTATCCCCCAAATATATCGTTCTATAAGGATCCCTGTGCTCTTCTCAGAGGCAGCCTTGTGGAGCAGGTTTGGAGTCAGATTATTTGGGTGTTTGTCTGGGCTCTGTAACTTTCCAGCTGGGTGACCTTCTGCAGGTAACTCAAGTTCTCTGTGCCTCTGTTTTCCCATCTTTACAATGGGAACCACAATGATATCTCCTTCATGGGTTTCAGAACTTATTGAGTTAATAGCTGAAAAGCAGCCAGTTGCTGTCTGATACATGGAAGGCCTCCAACATGTTGGCTAGGATTGATATTTTCTCTTTCATTTTATCTTCTCCGTGTTGGTCATCTCCCTGCTTTATTTAACACTCCCAGGTGGAAAGGTCACACATCTGTGTCTCTATTTCCTCAACTCCAGGCCTGTATTTACAGCAGTCCAGTGGCCATGTGTCTTCTGGGGATGGTCAGTCAGTTGCCCCAGCTGAGTCCTCTCACCGTAGTGCCTCCCGTGCTGCTGATTTCCTCCAGTCTCACCTCCAACACCAGAGCTGGGTCAGCTCGCGCCTGTGCATCCGTACCGTCAACACGATCCCGTGTCCTCTCAGACTCCGGACCTCAGGGCCCGTTTGATCTCATTTTTCTCCCATGTTCAGTCATGGTGCTCAGGGCCTCCCCTTTGAAGCCTCCCTTGTCATCTGTTTTTTTCTGATTGTGCTCACTTTTAGTTCCTTGGTTGGTGCTAGCGGGTTAATGTACTTGAAGGACGTTACTCCCCATCCGACTTCACTCTTTATCCTTTACCTGCAGGAGGCAGTGAAAAGGTTCTCAGCACTCAGGGTTCCACTTGATTGGCTGACACACCCTCCCAAACACATCTTCACCACTCCGCATCATGCACACCCACTTCCATTCTCCTCGTCCTTCAACAACCCGAGTTTGAGCCACAAACATACTTGCTTTCTTCCTGAGCCCTAAGACCACTGGGTCTTAATTCATCTTAATTCATCAGAGACTTTCACCTCATGCAAATCATACCAAGCTTTTAAAGACACAAGATCATTTGTAGATGGTTTTGTTGAAAATGCCATCTACTGTAGGATATTTCATTGTTTTATTACCACCAAAAAAACTCAAAAAACAAAACAAAAAAACCACATCCCCAAAACCAACCCACCACCTATTACCATATGACGTAGTCATACTGTAATCACTTAGAATCAGCTTGTATATATTGAAAAAGCTATTGTGGATTACACCAATAAATATCATTATAATGCTGTATACCTGTTAAAGGAAATAAACAATATTAAAATAAAGGTGCTCCTAAAAACTTCTTCAAATTCAGGGTCTGAATATACTGAATGATTCAGAATCGTTGCTCTCTATACCTTTCCCCTGCTAAATTTTGTTGCACTTTAGGCTACTTTAAGAACATGGGAACTCAATGAAATTGTACTTGGAACAAGAATATGGAAAATATTTGAAACCAAAGGTGGTTTAAAGAAAGACTTTGAAAAGTGATAAACTCCTCATTAGGTGGATTAAAGAGAGAGAGAGAGAGAGAGAGAGAGAGAGAGAGAGAGAGAAAATTAAAGAAACCAATATCGGGGGGAGTGAAGGAAGGGACCTCATGCCACAGAGGGATCCCAGTGTCACCGCAGCACTGAAAGAATAGTTAGGGGACATGAAGGAGAACTTCATGCAACACATTTGACAACTTAGGCCAAGTGGACCAGTTCCTAGAAAAATACAACTATCAAAGTTCACTAAAGAAAAATCAGACAATTTGAACAGATTTTATCTACTAAATAAAGTAAATTAATAGAAAACTAAAATCTTTCTATAGAGAAAATTCTAAGACCAGATGGTTCTAAACATTTAAGGGGAGAAATAACATCAAATCTGTCCCACGTAAACCAGAAAATATTAGGGAACACTTTCAAACCCAGTAGCTTTTTTTTTGACATATGTAAGTTGATTCTAAGTGATATGAAAGAATTATGTCATATTGTAATAGGTAGTGGGTTGGTTTTGGGGTTTTTCTTTTTTGGTGGAGGTTATAAAATAATGAAGTAAATGGTATTTTAGAGTTGATTTTGTGAGACCAATGTTATCCTGATACCAAAGCCAGACAGAGGCAGTTTAAGAATAAACAAATAAATGAATAAATAAATAACTCACTCATGACTGTAGGCACAAAACCCTATATCATTTGCTAATGATATATTAGCAAATTAGATCCAGCGATTAGTATATCACACTGTGGAGGTATTTTCCAAGGACTGTAAAGTTGGTCCAACTTTTAAAAATATCGATCAATGTAATTCTATTAACAGACCATGAATTATATGAAAATAATAGATACAAATTATATAAAAATCTCAACAGGTGCAGAAAAGTTTTTGAGAAAATTCAGCATACATTTCTGATAAATAACTGCCAAAAACTAGGAAGAGAAGAAAACTTCAATCTAATAACAGGGCATCCACAAAAACCTATAGTCAGCATCATAGTTAATGGTGAAAATGGTATTTTCATTGAAGATTGGGAATCAAGGCAAAGATGACTACTTACACCATTTTAATTTTATATTGTACTATAAATCTTAGTTCAGCAAGGGAAAAAAGTCATATGAATTGAAGAAGAAGCAATAAATCAGTCTTTATTTGCAGGTAATATAAATGACATAATCATCTATACAGAAAATTTTGAAGAATCTATATAAAAGCTACTAGAACCAATAGTGGACATTACAAGATACTGGGTTAACATACAAATATCAATTGCATTTGTATATACTAACAAAGATCAATTAAAAATGGAATAAATACGGGATCATTTATCTGGGTGCAGTGGCTCATGCCTGTAATCCCAGCAGCTCAGGAGACTGAGGCTGAGTTCAAAGCCAGCCTCAGCAACTTATTGAGGCCCTAAGCAATTTAGTGAGACCTTGTCTCTAAATAAAATATACAAAAGCGCTGGGGATGTGGCTCAGTGGTTAAGCACCTCTGGGTTCAATCCCCAGTACCAAAAAAAAAAAAAAAAAAGTCCGTTTACAGTAGCATGAAAAAACATAAAATGTACCAGGCTAAAATTTTTAAAAATGTGTAAATTTCTGTGCTAAATACTACTAAACATTGATGAAAGAACTTAAAGAAGATCTAAGTAAATAGAGAGATAAACTGTGTTTGTGGATCCAGTTTTGTGAAAATGTTGACTCTTTTCCAAATTCATGCAGAGATTTAGCACCATTCCAATCAGAGTCCCAGTGGATTTTTGGTAGAAATTGACAAACTGATTCTTAAATGCATATAGAGTAATCAAGGACCTTGAAGAGCCAAAATGATTTTGAGAAAGCAATATAAGTCGAATATACCGTAAAAGTTGCAGTGATCAATACAATTTGACATCAGCATAAAGACAGACATAGATAAATGGAATTAGAGAGCCTAGACAGATACCCCCACGTGACAATGTATTCATGACAAAGGTGCCAAGATGTCCACAGGAGAAGGATAGCCTTTTCAACAAGAGCTGCTGAGACAGTTGGATATCTATATGGAAAAACAAAGAGCAGCAATAGTAACAACAGATCTCCCATCCACTGGGTGCTGTGGAACATGCCGATAAACCCACTACTCCAGTGGGTGAGGCAGGAGGATCACAAGTTCAAGGCCAGGCTCGGCAACTTATCAAGACCCCTATCTCAGAGATAAAATAAAAAAAAGGGTTGGAAATGTAGCTCAGTGGTAGAGTGCTCCTATGATCAATCCCCAGTACTGCAAAAAACAAAAACTTCCCAACCCCACCTTCTACCATAAGCAAAAGTAAACTTACATCAGCTCATAGGCCTAAATGCAAATACTAAAACTACCGAATTCTAGAATAATAATAGGAGAATGTCTTTGTGACTTTGCATTAGACAAACATCCATGAACTTAGGACACATAAAACCCAAATCATCAAAGAAAAAAACTGACAAGTTGGTTTCATCAAAATTAAAAAAAAATTCTCTTCGTAATACACTTAAAAGAGTGAAAGATAAATCATGGATTAGGCAAAAATATTTATGAAACATATATCTGGTAAGACATGTCCAGAACATAGAAAGAAATCTTGCAGTGCAGTTGTGAAAGAAACAACCAATTTAAAAATAGGAATGTTGAACAGCGCGGCACTAAAGAAAATGGCAGAGGAAAGCCTGAAAAGACACTACCATTAGTCATTAGGGAAACACAAATTCAGACCATATTGAGATACCACTGTGCATATTTTGGAATGTCAGATAAAACAAAACAAAACCTCCTGACAACACAAAGTGCTGGCAGTGATGTGGAACAGCTGATGGCCACATCATTGCTGGGCATACAAAGTGATTCAGTCCCCTCGGGAAACAATTTAGCAATTTCTTACGAAATTAAATAGTCTTTAAACATTGCCTAGCAATCCCACCTCTAGGCTTTTTTTTCCGTGATAAATTAAAACATATACCCACATAACACTAAAAAATCTGCATTGAATGTTAGCAGCAACTTCATTCTCAGCTGCCTCAAACTGGAAACACTCCAAATTATCTATCTATTGGAGAATAAACAACCAATTGGTGTACCAACCAATCAGAATCAAGGAATACTACAAAGCAATGAGAAGGAATAAAATTTTGATTTGTGCAAGAATAATGAATAAATCTAAAAAACACCCTGCTAAGTACAAAAGACTGTACATTATATGACCCTTCGATAGGATATTCTGGGAAATGTAAAATGATTGAAACAGAAACCAGGTCACCAGTTGCCAGGGTCTGGAGGTTGGAGAAGGTATTGGCTACAATATAGGTACTGGGGGATTTGGGGTGATAATGGAAATATTACGTCTCTGATTTGGTGATGGTTACATGACTGTACATGCTTTTAGAAACTCCTAGAACTTAACATCTAAAAAGGGTGAAGTTTATCCTATGTAAATGACATCTCAGTAACCTGACTTGGAAAAATTCTCCAAGTCTCTAGAATTTTCTTAAAATTAATGACACCCATTATGAGTTTGGATGTAATGTGCAGTCAGTGATAACTACATCATGAATGCTACCTGGCCCAGAGCAACTTCAGAAATATTAAAACTTGAAAAAAAAAAAAAGTGTATCTTGTGTTAATTCAACGTGGCATCTTACCAGATTCTAAACTCGTTGGTGGCATCATCGGAGTCTGGCTTTTCCTTACTTGTTATAGACTTTTGGTTAATATTGTTTGGGTCAATTAATGCATTTTATAGCAGAGAAGCTTCTTAGACCTGAACAAATGAGTGGATAATTCTGTGCCTTGAGAAATGTAGGGAATACATGGATAAAAATCAGGCATGAAATTTAGACAGAATAACTGTCTTCTGTGGCTCAGGTGTATTATTATTTTTTTCCTATTTCAGACTTAATGCCAACAAATTATTATGTGCTTATTGGCACAAAATTGGAGTGAACAGAAACAGTTTCCACAAGTCCAACCCTGTTAACTTTACAGTATCACCTTTCAACTGCAAGATGCACCCTTTTCACATTTTATTATAAACCTCTGAAATCTGGACGTTTCTTATATTCACGTTGTCGCAGCCTCTCTTTCTGCCAGGCTGGGAGCAGCTGTGTGGTTGTTGACATTCCTGGGCACTCGCACACTTAGCGAACACTCATGCCCGCACAGTGAAAGGACTGCGGAGGAATCCAGGGTCCCATCTTGTCCAGAAGCCTTTTCTGGTCCCTTCTGGAAAGGCCAAGCATTAAAACCTGCAGAATGAGCTTCAGCAAGTTGGAAGAAAATACTGGAAAGAATCGTGGCACATTCTTTAGAAAAGCTGGGGTATCACCTACATGCTTGATGGCTTGGGGTGGGAAGGCACGGACAGGCTCAGACACAGTTCTGAACCCAAAAGAGATTCAGAAACGCTGAAACCAGAAAGTGAAGAAGTAGGAAAAATGCTTTAGCCTATTTATTTCCCTCACCTATTTGTTTTTATGGACGCAGAAGAGTGATGTATAATAAACCTACACATTAATACATCTAAAAGAGTTCTCTCAAAGTGTAGAAGCGACATTCTAAATTAACAGGAAAGTATTATGTCCCATTTTAAATAACAGTATTTTTCCTTAATTGTGGAACATGAAAGAAATATGACCTATTTTAGAATCAATTGCATCTTTGATTCAATTAAATATAGCTATTCCTTAATTTTTCCTGTGCATTTACAAACCTTTATGTGATTTTAAATTAATCGAAAAGGTATGAGAGCAGGACAAATGAATTCTACCTATCTCTAAATTTTTTTTGGATCCATTCAAGAATAAATTATGAGCCAGGAGCGGTGGCCAGGCCTATAACCCTGGGGACTTGGGAGGCTGAGACAGGAGGATTGCAACTTCAAAGCCAGCCTCAGCAACTGAGTGAGGTCCTAAGTAACTCAGTGAGACCCTGTCACAAAATAAAAAATAACAAGGACTGGGGATGTGGCTTAGTGGTTAAGTGCTCCTGGGTTTAATTCCTGGTACAAAAAAAAAAAAAAAAGAATAAATTATGATATTGTTCAAGTAACCCTAACTAGTTAAGTGTGTTAGTTAAGTCCTGAGGACATTGGAATTTTCTTATCCGTTCACAGTACAGTGGTTCAATCAGACCCTTCGACACAGAGATTACTATTACCAATCTAATAGTCTACACTCATCTTTTATCAATTGTCCCGATAATGAGCCAGACTGCTCATTGAAACAAATGGTCCCACTGTTCATGCAAGACTCTGAAAAAGCATTTTCTTTTTGCATCTCCCTTGTCCAATGGGAAAGGGTTGAATCTTAAGTTTTCAGGGAAATGGTTAAAAGTGAAGCAGCAGAAATAATGGACTGCATGGGGGAAAAGTTAGATTAAATAATTTCCCCTTCCTTTCTGCCCCCAGGGCATTGTTTATGAGAATGAATGCTTAGTAGCATGGAAGTCATTCGTTTTAGGAAACAGCTTCCTTTTTGGGTTCAGTGCTTGGTATAGTGTCCTTTTTCTTCACATTCATCAACTACTTCTAACTTTGAAAAATGAAGCCTCGTTGGGTAGCTTAAAGATGAGGAGCATTTTACATCTTTTGAAGTAAAACTTTTGAACACTGAAAATGAAATTCAATTAGCCATTCTGCAATTTCCTATAATTTAGTCAAATATACTTTAATACTCAAAATATTGTTGGATAATGAGCTTGAGTCTGCCTAACTGTCCTGGGAGTTGGTTTGTGACTGGTGTTCTTTCAAATATTATTTTTATTATTTATTTTTTTGTGGCGCAGCGGATCAGATCCAGGGCCTTGTGCACGCTAGGCTAGTGCTCTACCACTGGGCCATGTCCCCAGCTCTTACTGGTGTTCTTTTTAAGAGAATGGTTCCAGTGTGTCCCCACAGCCTGCTGGTGCCCAGGGCTGGTTTGGAGAGTCCTCCCCACCCTGGTGGTCTCAGCAGCGCCCCCTCTGGTGAAGCATCTAACACCAGCGGTCCCATGACCTGTCCTAGGGGCTTGAACACCTGCTCTGAGGTTGCCCCTCAGTGTTGGCTGGAGGAATCACCTGACATCATGTATTCTCGGTGGTACTTTATAAGGCTCTGACCATTACCTTGTTTTCTTCTGTTTGAACAGATCAATCTTCACTTCCCCGAAAACCCAAGTCCAGCAGAGCCAGCCTCATCCAGCTGCCCCTCTGCCACTGCCTTTATCCCTAAAACAGAAAATGGGTCCTTTTACTTTATAAGAGATGACTAACAACACTTGTTCATGTCCAGCCTTGGACCCATCCTGGCCCATCCTGTTCCCACCCACATTCTTTCTCAAACCCCGGGAACCTTCAGGAAAGCCAGGTGACAGGGAAGGGGACCAGGGTGACTTTGCAGTCTATAGCCTGGAGTGCATCTGCTGGAGATGTGGGAAATTTTGCAGGGAAGTCAATCTTCCTGGGTCACCTTCCTCTTCATCTAAATGTGCATGTTCACATGTTTGCTTTGCAAATTCAGGCCTGAGTGGCCTGGCCTTGCAGGTGTTTGGGGAGTGGGAGCCCAAGGCACTGAGAAAGGGCCCTGGTGGGAGAACTTAATAGGCCCTACTCTTGGGTTTCCAAGCTTGGATTTCTCTCAGCGGGACCTTTGGGGGCCAGCTGCCCTGTGCATTTTGGAATGACCAGCGGCTCCAGCATTCTGGACCCAATCTTTACCCCTGAGATGACAGTAGCACTCCTACTTCCCACAATATTGTGACAACCAAAACTGCCTTCAGATTTTGCTAAATGTCTCCTGGGGGGCTAATGTCCCCTGCTGTGTACCAACCCACATGCTTTAAAAATAAATCTCATTTCATTATAAAATCCATAATATTCACTAGAGAAATCTTAGGAATATCAATGTCCCACAGTGGGAGAGGAGTTTCCCCTTGATTTGCATACTTTTGCAATCTCATTTTATACAAGTCAGGTGCTCCATATTTTCCTCTAATGTAATACTAATTAATCACATTTTATATTAGTTAATTTTGTGTGCATCTGCATGACCACTGCCACACCCTGTAGCTATCTTCTTTGTGCTAATAAAAAGCAGCTTCCTGACCTTGTACATTTAGTGGAAGCCACATCAAAGCAAAGACCTCCCTTGGGGGCACCTTGGAAGGAGTCTGCTTCATGGTCTCTGGGCTTCTGGAAGCGTTGGGACCCCAGCAAGTAATGGTTTCTCAGTCATGCCCACTTATGAGCAGCTAACATTTTTCACATGTTGGGTTGAATTCTTATTTTCATCTGAACATGACTCTCATCTGTATTTGATATCTGTGTGTAGTAGAGTGAACCTGGTCTCTCTGAGAAGATGTGCCTCTCTATATGTGATTTATGACTTTTCAGCTCTGGTTTGTTTACATCTGAGGCAGAGCTTCCTGACATGTGGCCAGACGCCCACGGAGCCTTTTAATAGCTGCGTTGGGGCAGGCTGTGTTGAAGGATGCTGCTGAGGATGTCCCATGAGAAGCATCGTACCATTTAGTGTTGCGAGTGCCTTAGCTGAATTATTTATAGCCTTAGGCAAGAATCCTAACACTATTGGCATAAAAATGCATCACACGAGGATGATGATTTTGACAAGGAATACTGAAAGTTTATGCCCAGAATGACGGAAGTGGGCAAAACCAATATGGAACCCAGGCTGTCTGTCCACAGCTCGTGGGTGGGTGCCTGCCATCGCTTTACACCAGGCTGCAGCAAAGACCCTTGACACTGTGCCCACAGCTCATAAATTTACCTTTTCACCATTTTTAAGTGTCTGGTTCAGGCGCAGTAAGCATAGTTACATGGTTATGTAACTATCACCCCCATCTGTCCACAGAACCTTTTCATCTTGCAAATCTGACACTGTCCCCATGGAATGACAGCTCTCCTTTTTATTTTCTGGCAACCACTGTTCTCCTTTCTATCTCTGTGAATCTGCCTACCTAGAATATCTCATGTGGGGAGATCTTGCAGTGTTCATTCTTTTGCATCTGCTTATTTCACTTGTCAGAGTGTCCTCAGAATTCATTCAGGCTGCATCAGGTATGATAATTCCATTCCCTTTCACATCCACATGACATTCCATCGTACAGCACATTTTGTGGTGCATCAATCAGTTGCTGGACATTTGAGTTGTTCCACCTTTTAGCTGGTATGAATGACACTGCTATGACCACGAGTATGCAAATAGCTGTTTAAGTCTCTGACTTAGTTCTTTGGGGTATATATACCCAGCAGTGGGATTTCTGGGTCCTATGGTGATTCCATGTTTCATACTTTGATAAACTGTCATACGTTTCCCATAGCGATTGCACCATTTGACATTCCCACCAGCAATATGCAAGGTTCCAGTTTCTTCATAGTGCCACCAGCAATCCCCAAGTCCCTTGTTCTGTGAGTGGCATTCAGTCTTCTCCAGGTGGTGAAGTTTTGCTCATGACATTCTTCAGGTGTCCCAAACTGAGTTTGTCCTCTTTTTCCAGCATGCAGGCTTATGCTCCAAGCTTGGTCCATTTCCAATCCCTCACCTCCCAGCTGTGTGACCTCAGGATGGTCTACTTACCCTATCTGGTCTCAGGTTCTTACTCATGAAATGAGGATCATGATGACTCTTTCAATATTGAAAGGTTAATGCCTGCAAAGTCATAGATCACCTAGTATACACTCCATGAACATCTGTTGTGAATATTATTATTATTTTTACAATCTCCCCATCTTGCTGACTTTGCTGGAACCCAGCATGACATTGCTGGGTCACCAGGCTTCAAGTCATTGTCTACACATCTGCATGCTCTTCTTGGAAATTCTTGGGCTCCTGCCTTCTTTGCACCTTACCTCAGGCCTTCCCAGGCTCCCTCTCTTAGCTGAAGGGACTGGTGGTCATGTCCTGCCTCTTCTACCTTCACCAGAGCTCTCTAAAACAATGCCATGGGCCAGGAGTGTAGCTCAGTGATATGCATTTGCCTAGTGTGTGCAGGCCCCTGGGTTTGAGCCCCAGCACTGCAAAATCAATGTGACATGGCCATTCTGAAATGACTTTCAAGGTAGTTGTCACCAGCTTTTAAAACAACAGTGGCTCCTTATGCCATAGCAAATGGCAACCTAATCCTCCTGACTGGTGTTCTTGTTTTATTTTTGTTTTTGGACTTAAACAATTTGTTGAGCTATATAACACACCTCTTGTAGAGTGCACAAATTGTGAGGGTTAAGTTCACTGGAGTTTTCCAGAAGCATTCAATGGGTGACTTCCACCCAGATCAAAATGTTCCAGGCCCCAGAGAGTCCCCTCTGGACTCTCCCAGCCAGCAACACCTCCATGACCACTGGGCTGACCATTCCCAAAGCTGCCTGCTGGCTTTCCAGATGATTTGTCTGTCCTTGAACTTCTCTATGTGGGAAGATACAATGTATCACATGTCTGCTCTTTCTTTTCCTCCTCATTAGTCTGTGTCCCTCCACACTGTTGCCTGTTCTGGTACTTCACTCTGTTTCACTGCTCAGTAGTACCGCGGAGTGAGTAACTTCACAGGGTGACTGTGTGGGTGTCTGCTGGTGACATCTGCATTCATTTCTCCTGGATGGACACCTCAGTGTGCAATTGCTGGGTCAAAGGGTAGACTATGTTCCTTGTTTCATTAAAGAACTTTTTGTGACTATAATGTTTCCATAGCTTCATTGAGGTCTGATTTGCATTTGTGAAATCCTTTCATTTCAGTGTACAGTTGGATGCGTGTTGACAATTGCAGGAACGGCTGTTTCGTTACCACTGTGATCAGGCTCAGCATGTTTCCAACTACCCCCCACACCCCTTGTGCCCTTTGGCGGTCAGTAAGTAGCCTTCTGCAAACCTGCCTCTGGCAACCACAGAAGTTTCTGGAATGATAACTTTGCCTTTTCTAAAGTTTCATTTTAAATGAAACATTCTGCAGAAAGTCTCTGGTGTCAGTTTTTGCCAGTTTTATTGTCGAAACAATAGTTGCTGCTTTTTTTTTTTGAGGGGTGTGTGTGTGTGTGTGTGTGTGTGTGTGTGTATACGTGTACCAGGAAACTAAATCCCTTTTCATATGCATTTGATGGCTGGTTTCATTTCTTCCCTTATTAATTAGCTGTTTATGTCATTTGCCCATTTTTCTATTGGATTCTTCTTTATTTTCTTTTCGATATGTGGGAACTTTTTTGCACATTTGATAGTGTTGGAAATATTTTGCCATGCTTTTAAAAATGTTCATTCAACTGTATCTATCAATCTTGTTTTTATAACTTGTAGTTTTTCTGTCCCTCTGCTGTAAGATCATATTAATAATCTAATATTTTCGTTCATTTCCCTTTTATATTTGGATTTTTAAGAAATTCACCCATAATAAGATGACCATGGAGGCCCAAATTTCCTTACTGTATTTAAATGACACCTCATTATATGCAAAATTCCTGCACACACTTGCTTCTGTTTCTGAGTGCTCTGTCCACTGATTTTTAAATTTTTTTTTAACTTTTTTTGCATGCTAAGTTCCTATGGTTCTGATTTTTGTAGTTTATAGTCATGTTTATTTATTAACTGGCAGGACACACTCACCCATGCTTTTATTTCTGAATGATTCTTAGAATTTCTTCACAATTTTTGATGAAATTTTGTTTAGTGCAAAAAATTCTCATGACAATTACAACTGGATTGATTGATTTATGGAATTAGGGAGCGTACTTGTCAGTTTTTCTGTTCTTGGAACAAATCCTTGAGCGAATCAGCTTATAAAGAGAAAAGGCTTATTTTGGCTCATGGTTTTGGAGGTTCCAGTTCCTGATCAGTTAGGACTGGGGATGGGGGGCAGGACTGAGGCAGGACATCGTGGTGGCAGCGTGCGGCATTGTTCACCTCGGGTCACAGCAACTCCTCGGGGGCCTTAGAAC
>JAJEJO010004227.1:254443-288921 GCA_020662805.1 Glaucomys volans
TCTCCCGTGGTTTGTCCTGGGTGCCTGAGTTTCCCATCTTTCACTGTCATTCTCTTCCTTTCAGAGGGAAAAAAATCTTTTTTGTTTCTCTCTACATCACCAAACCCTTTTGTTGGCTTCTAGTAGGTGTTTCCCTCCTTACATTTCTTTAGAAAGATCACCTCCTCCAGCATTGGTGATGCTACCTATGGGGTTTCTTGCCCATTTTCTTGGGTGGCTTGTGCTGGGTCCTTCTCCAGATCACCCATCTCCACTCACTGCACCTATACCATGGTGCCCACCCCCTCTGTGGTCCTGACCTCCCCATCATTCTGTGTACTTGCCATGACCTCCTCTCTCTCACACCTTCTCAGCCTCCAAAGCCCCATGTGGGCCTTGCTTCCCAAGGGAAGCCTCCCTAACCCCTCATGTGGCAGGAAAGTGGCAGAGCCACCTTGACCACACTGGCCTCAGTGCTCAGGATGCAGAATCACTTCCCAGCTCTGGCCTCAGCTGGAAGACCCCAAGCTCTTGCTTTTCTTTGAAGCCTTTGCCACATTGGGAGGTGTTTGGCTGGATACCATCCTTTGCCACTTCTTATCATTCCATGGGTGGGTTCTGAGCCCACATAGCACAAGGGATGGTCTTTTTCTTCCTGTGTCCCAATGTCCTGCAAGTCCAGGCACTTTGCCCTCACTTGATTCCCAAGAAGGCAGTCTGAGCCCAGTGGAGGGGCTGGCTGGGCACAGGCCAAACCCAGTGCAAGAACTGGCTTTGCAGTCTTGACAACAGAGGGTGGACCTTTCTGTGCCTCTGGAGGAGGAGAAGTGGCCATGGTGGGCATGGCATGGCCTGCACCTGATACCGTGTTCAACATTAAATGAGTTGCCTGCAGGGCCTCCCTGGTGCTTGGTGTTCATCAGTGCTGGGCGTTCAGGGCTCAGGTGTGCTTCATGCTTGTGTGTGGACCTGAGGGCAGCTTCTGAAGTCAGGGCATGGAGGTTCAGACTTTTCCTGAGAGCCTGGGGGCTTTCCTGGTATGCAGTGAACACACTGCTCTTGCTGCTTATTTGCACACTGAACAAGATCTCAGGTGGGGGGTGGGTCTGGGGGTGCCTGCTTCTTCCCTCCAAGATGGGCTGATGGTATCACCTCCTCGGCCACTGTGTGGATGGACCTAGACAAGGTGGCCAGGGCTCTTGCTGTTTTCCTCCCCAGCTCAGCCCACAGAGCTTCCTTTTGTGGCATCCACGTAGAATCACACAAACTTAAAAAGAGAGAGGTGGGAGGAGGACTGAGGTGGACAGACAGCTCTGCACTGTCTTTGGGCTGTGCATCCCTGGGATAATGGACAGGTGCTGTTGAGGCATCAGAAAAGGGAACTCTAAACTAACATGGCCTGGCCATGAGCCTCCCATCGGAAGGTTTGGAAATGATTGATTAGCACTGTGTATAAATAATGAAGACTAAACCAGCATCTTCTCTCTTGCCTTACAGGTGCGCACTGCCCGCCCAGCCTCTCGCCATCTCCACGGGGCCTCTGCTGGCTCTGCCTCTGCTGGGTCTAGAGGAGCTGTGGACTCATGGTGCACTTGGAATTTTCGTTGCACTTTTGTCCCACACCTCGGCTGTGATGTCCCTGCAGCCTTCCTGGGCTTCTGCCCTCCTCAGGTCCTCTCCCACCTCTGACTGCTCCATCAACATTTCCCATTCCTTAATGTGCCGTCCTTTGTCATTTCTGATGGTGCCTCTTTGCTGGTTGCACTGACCTCCTTCTGTTATATTAAATTTTTTTTGAAAAAAAAAAAAAAAAACAATAGAACACAGAGTGTTTATTTCTAGAATTTATGCTTTGATGATTTGTATTCTCCATTGCTTGTCTTCTAGAGCTAGTTTGTAATAATACTCAGTAGTTGTCTTATGATTAATAAAATTTTGAAAAAGGAGGATTTTTAGAAATTAGCTATTGATTAGTTTGTTATAATTTTACATAACAGTAAGATTTGTTGTGACATATTCATACATTCACATAACAGAGTTTGGTCAACTTCATCCCCAGTCCCTCCCCATTCCCTTTCCCTAGGAGGA
This sequence comes from Glaucomys volans, assembly GCA_020662805.1. Taxonomy (NCBI): domain Eukaryota; kingdom Metazoa; phylum Chordata; class Mammalia; order Rodentia; family Sciuridae; genus Glaucomys; species Glaucomys volans. The sequence goes on from JAJEJO010004227.1 coordinate 256,511, forward strand.
CATTTTTGGATGAGTTCAGTAGACCACCTGTGTGGGAACCCAGGGCTTTCCTCTCCTCTCTGACTGCTGAGGACTGAGTCGGCCCTTGTTGTCCTCACGGTTGCCTGGGGAGCATCTGGAAGAGCTCTTGAGGTCAGCCCCCAGCTGAGGTGGCCGTCATAAGATCACGCACAGCTTGATGCATAAGGGTACTTACTCCAGTCTGTCTCACAGAACTTCCACCTCCCTTGTTTCCCCCATGTGGGGGCTGGTGCTGGAGAAAGAGTGTTGAGACATGGCAGCTGGTTACCCTCAGGAGTCCAGGGAGTATGACTTCAGTTACTCTGGGTAGAAGTATTTGCTCACTGATGACCATTTGGGTATCTTTGATTTCACTGTATTCTTCTGGATTGGAAAAGCAGAAAATTAGTTTTGATTCTGGTTTCACCAAGGACTTGCTGAGGATTTGTGCAGTGTGGTCAAGGATGTCTGGAGCCACTTGATGCTTCCACATATGTCTGTGAGCGTGGTTGGGTGTGTGTGTACAGTGGATCCAGGTGGCAGTGAGGGGGATGTGACATCATCAGGAAGTCTCTCCACATTGTATCTGGCTCACCATCGTTGTCATCATCATCATCAAACTATTAACAGTGGTCCAGCAATGGGACTTATAGTAGCTTATGCTTACATATGGGTCTGCTTATTTTCCTACAATTTTTGACAGACCAAGTGTTTCTTGGGACCATTTGTCTGTAATGAATCAGACTGTGATCACTAAGATGGATGTAGAATCTGGGGACAGAATTAACTACCAGGTCTTTATCTCTTTATCATTTGTGATTCTCTCTCTTTTCTCTCTCTCCATATGACATATATATATATATATGTATATATATATTTTATATATATATATCTTTTAGTTCTGAGTGATGACATGTTCAAGCATCTTCGATTTTGATGTTGATGATGGCAACATTAATAGCTAATTAATGTTTCCTGGGCCCTGTTAATGCTTATATAGTCTGTGGATTCATAGATGATGCCATTGATCTTTACAGAAGGCCCCAAAGATAGGCTTGACTGTTAATCCCTCACAAATAGAGGTCTGGGAACCAATGCAGAAGCCCCTTGTGTCAGATGAGGGGATGTGGGCCCAGGCACCCCAGGGTCTCACTAAGGAACACCCTCATATCTCTGCTTCTTTCCAGAGTAGATGGTGAAGCATTTGGGGAAGCATTGTTCTATCGCCCATGTCCTGAGGGTTGGTGCATCCTGGGTCCTATATGGAAAAGTCAGTGCGCGTCTCTGGGAGGTGAGCTCAGCCCTGCCTTCCCTGGGTTTGTGCCCTTGTGAAAATCTGTACAAAGTTGAGTTAAACAGAAACTGGATGAAACCCATTAGGCCTCTTGTGGAACAATGATGGATGACATATCTTTGTGCCTGAGGTCTGCAAACCAGGCTGCATTTGAAATCCTTCTGTTGTCTGACCTATTTTCAGTGGCCTCTGAGATCCATGTCCATGCACCTACAGAATCCTGCAGGAAAAGGCTTTGTGAGAAAAGCATGCTCCCTCTCAGTGCCTCAGCAGACCCAGGACCGTGGGAGCCAGCCTGGCTGTGTCTCAACTGCCCTGGCTAATAGAGGCTTCCAAAATGATTTAGCTGCCATTTTAAAAGAAAAGTGAACATAGAAGACAGAGTGCTGGGTCCGGATGGTTAGTCAGGTGTACGTGGTTCAGTCAGTCTTGTGCAAAAGTCTCGTTCTCTGTGTTGGAGACTAGCCCTGAGCTCAGCAGGATGCAGTCAGAACCCTGGACAGAATCTTCTTGGGAAGTGTTCCCGCAGCCTCCCCCTGGTCCCTGCAGCCTGCTTTTGCTGCCTGTGACTTCAGGCTTCCTGCACACCACATCTCCACACTCCTCAGCCCTGATCCTAGGAACCTGTGCTCTGACCCTCACCAGCCTCCCCTCCTCCCAGGCGCTCCCTCACCCCAACCCCATCTCTGCTCGCAAACCCTACGTGCTGTCCAATCGGGCTCTTTCTTAGTCCACAATTTACATCATGTTGGCCCAGAATTAGTTCACACTTAGGTTGAGATGGTGGGTGACCATCCCTTAGGTGAGTGCCACCCCTGCCCCTTGGTTATCAAGCTCCCCCTCTTGCCGAGGCCTCTGTGGCAGTACTGCATGTGCCACACTACATACAGTCCCTGTCCATCCCCTGTAGCTGGTGGGATGGTCACATTCCTCCTGTGAGGCCTGTTGGCTTCTCAGCCCTTGTTCTTTGGGAAGATGATGCCTCCACTTCCCTCTCTGTTCAGGTCCCACTCTTCACCCAGGTGCCTTCCTTTCCCAGGCCTGTCTGCGTGCCACTGAGCATGCTGGCTTCTCTGGGGTGGTATCCATCCCTTGTTCTCTCTCTACTCGTACTCTACATATTGCAACTGTGACATCCCTGGCCAGACTATTTTTTTTGAAACCTCAATTCTTCTTTCTTGGTTATTTTTCTGATGACTCCTTCTTCATCATAAAACCCAGCAGATCATTAGTTCCTTCATGCTGTTCCATGGGGCTCGATTCTAAGCCTTGCCATGATCAACTGTCTTCATTGGAAGGTTGGGAAGTGCTGATAAAATTAGTGACTGAGGAGGAGCTGAGGAATCTATGAAGTACTGGACAATAGCAAAAGAACCCCATAGGCTGGAATTATCAGGGTCTCTAACAGGAAAGAACTGAGTACGTGTGTTACTGAACCAGGCCCATGTTTCTGGCAGGCAGAATGCCAGTCACTGAAATGATGAGTTTTGCAAAACAGAAAGAGTTGGGCTGAAGATGTAACTCAGTGGTGGAGCACTTGCCTAACACATGTAAGGGCCTTGGTTCAATCACTGCACCACACAGACTTACACATATGTGTGTGCGCGCGCGCGCGCACACACACACACACACACACACACAGAGGAAGAGAGAGAGAGAAAGAGAGTTTATTTATGAGAAGTGCAAGTTGAATCCTCGTCTCTGAGGATTGGGTTTGGGGTAAGGTCAAGAAGGTTAACTCTAGAACTAAGAACAAATGGTTGATTCGGATTTTCCTTCAGTTTCACAGAGAAGCACATATTCCTACCCTTAGGGCTACAAGGAATCCCACCCATGCATAAGGTGGGAGATACTGGCTAAGCCACATGTCCCCTAGGGGTAGAACCTCTGGGGGAATTAGTCGTCTACATGCTTTGTGCATGTAAGCATGCTCAAGTCACTCATTTCAGGTGGCCTCAGTAGAACCAGCAGCTAAATCCATGGGGAAAATCCCTGGGGCGGAGAATGAAATTCTGTCCACTTCCCTTAGAATGGTGGTGTCTTTGTCCATTTTATGTTCCTGTATCAGAAAACCCAACACTGGATGGTTTATAAATAATAGAGGTTTGTTTTTGTTCACAGTTCTGGAGGCTGGAAGTCCAAGATGGCACCAGCATCTTCTGCTGAGGGCCTTGTGCTGCCTCAGCACCTGGTGGAAAATGGAAGGGCCAGTGGGTGTGTGTTAAAGAGACAAAGGGGGACTGAGCCCCCTAGATAGCTGACCTATTTCCTTGAGAAAGGCATTAACCCACACACAAGGGTGCCACCCCAGGACACAAACATTATCCCTCTGCCCTGCCACTCAACAGTGCTACCCTGGGGACCAAACCTCAGTGTGAGTTTGGTGGGAACAAATCACCTTTAGAGCATGGCAGTGGGTGTGCCTGCAGACAAGGGCAGCCAGCCAGCAGAGAACCGTGCTGTGACCCTCTGCTACGGCAGGGGGATGAGAGCTGCCTCCAAATCTATGAAACTAGGCCCTGGAGCAGGGACAGGGTCTGTGTGGTGCTGGCCCCTGGAGTACTGCTGGCTGGAAGTGGAAGGAAGGCAGGTCTGCTCGGCCAGGCAGAGTGCTCCCCTGACAGCACAGCTGAAGTGGTGCAGGGCCTCCTTAGCCTGGGGAGGAGAGGCTGGGGGAAGGTTGCCCTGGCTTTGAAGAGCTTTGTGTAGTCACGAAGGAGTACGTGTGTGAGATGGAGAGTGCTCTGCACCAAAATCTGTGATAAGCACTTCATTTTATTTTGTCTGTTTGGGCCATAATTTATCTTCATTTTACACGTGGAGAGGTTTGGGCTCAGGGAAGCTGAGTACTTTTCCCTAGAACCCACAGCTGGTTAGGACCCAGGTAGACTCTGCTCAGGGCCTTACTCTTGACCACCACTGGGCACTTGTACTCCAGTCTTTAATTTCCTCTCTACCCAGCACATACAGCAATCCCATGAAATTGTCAGTGTGTGTGGTATTTTTTTTTTTTTTTGAGAAAAATAAAAACCAGATAGGATTTTGTGGTACAATATTACATCACCTTGACAAGGTGGTACTTTGAAATTTTTAAATTTATTTTCTGATTGAAGTACAATGCTTGTGCGTACTAATGAAGTACAGCGTGGTGTGCATGCAGCATGCTCTGATCAAATCAGATTAATTAGCTTTTCTCACTCAGCATTTGTTTGGAGCTTTGGGCTCTTCTAGGTCTTCATAAAATATGTAATGGGTCTTGGTGGCTGTTGGGACACAATTTTTCTGACATCAACCATGGCATTATTTTGGCGGCTTAGAAATAATGAATATTAGCAAGTTTATGTCAGTTATTTCAGGGCAAAAGATATATATATATATTGTGAACTATAGTCACCCCACTGTGCTTTATCAAGGTATGCAATAAACCCCCAATTTTAAAAATGTGCAGTTGTATAAGTGTGGTGCGTGTGTACACCTGGAAACCATCACCACACTCCTGGTGTAGCCAAGCTCTTCAACCTCCTTAAGGGCCTCTTGGAGCCCCCTGCAACCACTGTTCCCTCTTTTCTACCAGAAAACCCAGATCTGCTTTCTCACTGTAGGCTGGTCTGCCTCTCCTAGAGTTTTGTACATGTGTGAAGCACATGGCAGGCACTGTGTCTGTCTGACCTCTTTCACTCAGCAGGTCCTACCAGGACTGGCTCATGCGGAGCGCGTTGATGGGTGGTCCTCGTTGCTAAGCCCATCCTGTCTTCCACCATGGTCTGAGAATCCTCTCCCACTCTCCACCATGGTTTGAGAATCCTCTCAAGGCAGATGTTAAACATCACCGCCCTGGTTTCTGTGATACTTGCTCAATCACATCATGCTCATCCCTCAGCTCCCTGATGGACCTGAGTGGATTTCAGGAATTTGAAGGTCCTACATGACTCTAGTTCTCAGGATTCTAACATTCCAAGCCTTTCTGGGGATGGCCTTGCTGGGCAATGCATGCACAGGCTCAGAGAGCACTGTCCTTCTGGGGTCTTCCACCTGGGCTGACTGGGCACTGGTCTCACACTCTCTGGGCTCCAGATGGGCTTGGGTACTTGTGGGTTGTATGATCTTGGTTGTCCCTTCCCATCTCTGGGTCTCCACTTCTTCATCTACAAAGTAGGCATAAATGGTTCCCAACTCCCTAGGCTGGTGGAGGACTGAATGAGGCAGCAGTGTGGAGGCGCTTAGAGCAATGCCCAGGCTTTGGGCTGCTCACTGCTTCTTCTGTGTTAGTGCTTTGCAACTAAGGAAGCAGCTTTTGTGGAATTGTGTTCTTTACTCTTTGGTATTTAATCTCAGAGGGCATATTTCACCAAAAAGATACTAAATTCTTCAAAACTGGGAGGGAAAATGAGCACATGCAGGGTTTCCCATAGGTCTGCAGATTTCACCCTGCATCAAGTAGCCCTGTCTAGCCCTCTGTGGTCCCCCTGCCATGGTCCATGGATGTGCTCTCTCTCTCTCTCTCTCTCTCTCTCTCTCTCTTTCTCAAAATATCTTATTGTGCTTTCACCTTTTCACTTACAGCAAGCACTGGATGGCTTCACCTTTGGCAGTTCTGAATTGCTAACCTCACAATTATTGTGCTTTGGGGTCATTATTAAGTAAAACAAGTGTTATCTGAACATAAGCACCTCAATGCTGTGACAGTGGATTTGATAACCAAGTGACTACTCAGTGACTAAAGGGTAAGTAGGGTATATAGGGTGGATACTCTGGACAGAAGGATGATTCATGTCCCAGATAGGATGGAGCAGGGGGGTGAGAAATTTCACACTATTTAGAATGTGTGCAATTTAAAATTTAAAAACTTCCCATTTAACCCTCTGAACTTCATGTGACCTCAGGCACCTTACTGAAACCATGAAAAGTGGAACTATGGGTGAGGGGGACTACTGTCCTCCTAGGTGGAGGAGCTCTCAAAGAATCAAGCAGGTGTCTGAGAAGGATGGACAAAGGAGTCAGCTGAAAACATTAGCTCTGACCAGAGGGCCTAGGGCTGTAGCACTCCACGTCACTGCTTGACCCCTGTCCTCTGTATCTGTCCCAATTGTCACTCTCCACCCTACCAAGGGGTCAGGAGCTACAGCTAGAAGCCTAGGAGACACCATTCCTCTGTGGCCACCAGGGCTTTCCAGTTGCAGGTGGGCTTAGGGAAGGGGGAGGGCTTTTCACTTTTGATGAAGTTCAGGGATTTTACTATTCTGCCAGAGTCTGATATGTTTTTATTGTAACAAGGAAAATGGAGCTGGGGAGATTGTCCTCATAAGTGATTGAGGGTTTTTCTTGTTTGAAAGTGAGTGAATTGGGTTTAGGGTATGCCTGGGGGCTCTGGGTGGGGAGGAACTGGTTCACTGAGCACACAGAAAGAGAAAGGGCACTGATACAGAGCAAATCACATTCCATGCATGTATGATTGTGTCGAAATGAACCCCACTATCATGTGTAAGTTTAGTGCGCTAATAAAAACATAAAAATAAGTAAATACACATTTACTTTAGAAAAAGAAAGAAAAATAAACAAAAGGCTGTTGTTGGGGGCAGATAGTTCTGACTGTAACTGCATCCGTTCATGCCCTTCATTCAAGTTCCAGGGAGGAGAGGGGCGAAGGGAGCCCTGGGGCGCAGAGGAGGCAAGAAACTCACATGGGAGAGGCATCCAGCAGCTCTGGGGGTGGACGAGATCAGCTGAGGACAGAAACTGCCCACTTGATCTGTAGTGTGGAAGGTGCTCGTGATTTTGCAGGAACAACTTGTGGGAACATGTATCTGATTAAAGGAGGCTAAGAGTGAGGTGAGAGTAGCATAAACAGCACTTTGACGCCATTTTCCAGCGAGGGATTGTGGCCGTGCTGGTGGTCTGTTTGATGTGTGTGCCATAGTTTAGTGGATGGGGTTCTAGAGATAGTCCCTGATTATTTCCTGACAGTCTATTAGAAATATTGCTGCAATCAACAGCTGTGTGTGGAGTCACCTGGCCTGTCTCTGGGCATATCTAGAGTGAGCATTCTTCTAGACCAAAGGGTTTGTGCACCTTCTATTTTGTTAGGGATCTGACCAAATGCTCCCCACCTGAGGCCATGCCAAGTTTCTTACCCACCTATGCAGGAGGGTCTTTGCCCCTACAAAGTATTGTGAAGTGCAAATCTTTGGCTATGAAAATGCAATTTCGGTAGAGAGGTTTTAACTTGGATTTCTGTTATGCATAAAGTTAAGAATCTTTCCCTATTTTCAAAAGCCATTTTATTTCCTTTCCTGTGAATATTCTGTCCCTACCCTGGCTTAGTTTTCCACTGGGCTTTTGATATTTTCCTTATTGGCCTTACATTAAAGCAATTCTCTCTTTGACTGTGAAATATTTCCATAGTTTTCTTTGTGCCTAACTTTGTATGCTATAAGTTGTGTCAATATTTTATGTTTTAGGGATTTAGTATCATCCTCCTGTTCAAAGATAATTAAAAATAAATTCTTCCTAGTTTCATTTAGTACTTTCACAGTTTTGTCACAAATGAATTCAATTCACAATCCATCTAGGATTTGTTTGCATATAAGGCATGAGAAAGGAACTCAGCTTGGTTTTTGTTTTGTGGCTGTGTTTGTGAAATTGATCTCAATTTGCTGTTACATGTATTTATTTGTTTGTTGCTCTTCCTCCTATTACAATGTAAACCCAAGAAGGCAGAAATCACTCAGCTGTTTTTCCTTTCTAATTTTTATTGTTTCAAAAAAGTGTGTGTGTGTGTGTGTGTGTGTGTGTGTGTGCATGCCTGCAAAGTACTCCCGTGTACATCTGGGGGATTGGGTGGCCAGCCTTGAGACAGACAGATGAGCTGAGAGATAGATGGTGTCACATGATTTCAAAGGATTCAATTTTAAAATTCTGCATTCCCAAGAAAAAGCAATGAGCTACTGAAGGTACTGGCTCTGATGATGAGAATTTTAGCTTAAGTGGGGGAAGATGGTAAAATCGTGGAACTGAGGGTTAGCGTTGGTGGCAGTCTGGCTCCAGTTACTTTCAGATGACCACAGAGTTTGCCAAATGTTCCATTTTTGTATTAGCAGAGTTCTGAGGTCAGGGTTTGGCTTACTGAAATGGGGTTGTACTGAACAGAATGTTAAGAAGCAAACTCTATTATTAAAAACAGGGTAAAATTGGTACCTGGGACTCAAATGGGGATTAAATGAAATTACACGAAGCTAAATCATTATTGCTAAATGAACAAATTGAAACAGGACTGCTTGCTAAAATGCATGGAGCTTAAACAGCAAGGAAGGAAATTGAGAACAGTTACATTTAAAATTAGACTTTGGAGTTGAAGTTACTAATTTCAGGCATCTAAATATTGCAATTTTTAATAGTTATGTCACATTTCTATTTCAAACAGAAATAGATACCATCAGCTGGGTTGAAATGAGGATTCGCACACACATATTATCACATGAGCATTAGAAATGAATTTATGCCAATTATGAAGGCAGAACCTTTTTCTGAAAAGCAGCTTGATTTGAAAACCTCTGGGGATTCTAAAGGCTCCCATGGGGATCCTTAGGACTTCTCTTGAGTGCATGGGCTTGGAGCAATTTCTGAAACTCCTTACATTTGCAAATTTTAAGGACAAAAGATCGAGTGTCTCCATGTGCCCTGAGACCCTTGTGTGCCTCTTTGTGTGACCACTGTTGGAGAGAACAGTTCATTTTCTGCAGGGCTCTGAGAGCCCTTCTGAATGCTGATGTGTAGTTTCTCCCTGTGATTCCCAAAAGTGCTGAGGAACAGCAGCCTGTTGCAGAAGTCCCATGGCCCGACTAGGCCTTGGTAGCGTGTGTCCTGTTGCTAAGACTGCTTTTTTGCCTCTCTCTGATGTTCCATGTCAGCAGATGGGAAAAGAGATTCAGAGATTACTGGGGACATTCAAAGAATGACTTAGGGGAGATATTCTGCATGTAGCATTTTTCTAGCTTGCTGGGACCATCAGAGATTGCTAAATATATCAATTCACTTAATAAGCATAGTGCAGAGGGTCACTGACCTGCTTTTTTTAAAAAAATTAAAGAGATAAAATATAGATACTGAGGTTTTTATCATTCTATAAAAAGACAATGTGACCTTCTTCTAAATGTAACAAGGAATTTACCTTTAGGTAGTACTTTGGGTGATAAGAATTTGACAATTTTGCTAAAACCACAGTTAGAATATTATTTAAAAAATTGGAGCAAGCATAAAGCATCAGAGTCATTTGCTTCTTTCTTCACTTCTTCCAAGTCGTGATGATTCATATAGTTTTCTTGGCATCTGAACTTCTAGAAAAATATTTCCTTCCTCACTCTGTACAATGAATTGAATGGCAAATGGGAGGCGTGTTGAGACAAGCTCCTGACTAATTAGACAAGGACATATTTCTCCTAAGAGCTCTGCATTGCGATCGTGATTATTTGTCACCCAGATGATAGATGAAAATTAAATGCAAGAAGCATTCAGTTTGCAAAGTTTGTGGGAGGTGCCTGAGGACCCATTATCTTTTTTTTTTTTTTCATTCAGCATTTCTCCAGATCTCTGTTTATTTGTCCTCTGCTATTGTATTATTTTCTCTTTTTTTATGTGGAAGTTGAAAAGCTCCCACAGCTCCTTTCTGAGCTCCTGATTTTGAAGCCACCTTTAGCCTGTCTCCCTGTCACTTCTCACCTTGGCTGAGTCATGGAGTTGAACTGGAGATGTCCCCTTCCTTGTCACCCTAGTCTTCTACTGCCACATCTGCGCCTCAGCAGACTGTGTCTTAGTTTCACTCTGCATTCTTCCCCAGGAGGCTGCCCAAGTGTGCTCAGACCTGTGTGTCAGACCCCTGTCCTGCTCGGTCCCACAACATCAAGGACACTCTTTGACTCCTTGAACCAGGACAGTGCTTAACATAGTAGCCACTCAACCAATGCGTTCCATGGACCTCATTTCTGGCTCAATTACACACAACAGGAGCTCCTCTACTTCTTCTGAACTCTGAATGAAGTTGCTCCTTGACTTAAAAAATTGTCACAGGTTTAAAATTTTGTAAGTGGAAAAACTTACACTTGCACTGGATAGACTTACAGAGGATGCTGGTGGAGCAACAGCACCCAGTGGAGCATTGGTTTCTCACCCTCCATCCCAGGGCAGATGGGAGCCGAGATTCACTGCCACTGTGCGGCATCCCCAGAGAGGATCATATGGATGGGACTGGAGGACATCATGTTAAGTGAAATAAGCCAGACACAGAAGGATGAGTACTTTTCTCATCTGGGGAAGCTAAAAATATTCGTCAGAATGTAGGATAGTGATTACTAGGATTTGGGAAGGGGGTTAGATAAAGGTAGGCTGGATTTGATCAGAGCATGCTTTATGCTTGTGTTGAAATATCACACGGGACCCCATTGATACAAATACAGTTAACACATGTTAATAAAAACAAAATATTTAAAAAACCTAAAACTTAAAAAAAATAGAATTCAAGATTCAAGCATGGTTTCTACTGAATCTGTATTGCTTTCACCCCATTGTGAAGTTGGAAAATTGTAAATTGAATCATTATAGGACTGTCTGTATTTATAACTGCAGAAGCTGGATATCAAACTCCAAGGAGTGAATTTCTTTGAATTGCATTTTAACTCACTTCAGTAGAATGTTGATCAATAGTGGTGGCTGATTGATTAATCAGGTTTGGCCCTTGTGCCCTGATGGTAGTAATGAAAATAACCTTGGGAAGAGAACCTTGGAGGGTGTAAATTTTAAAAAAAAGACTCTTAGCCAACTGGAAAAAAGAAAAAGAATGAAAAATATGTCATTGGTCTTATAACACTATTAGCACCCAGCTACCAAGATAGGAAGAGCCAGAGCGTGACTAGCTAGAGGTTTAAGTTGACCTGTTTGTGCTTTGTTTAGTTTAACTTTTTACAGGAGAGATGGGTGGCTCCCACTTGGCAGGTCTATTTTCTATGTTGAAATAAGCAGGCAGTTATTTTCTGTGGACTTTTGAGTGGAGAGTTTCTGGGTTATATAATGGCAGTTGACACATGATAAAATGGTTCTTTCTCCCTGTCCTCCTAAGGGAAGCCATCAGCCGTGTTTGCGAAGCTGTACCCGGTGCCAAAGGAGCCTTCAAGAAGAGAAAGGTACTGCGTGTCTGTCTTCTCCTTTCCATCCTCTCTCACCACTCAGGACCTTCAATCACACCATTGCTCCTTGTCCTCTTTCTGTGGCCTTGCCCTTGTGAGCAGTCACTGCTGACCAAAAGCAGACACCTTGGTTACTCCCTGTGACTTAAACCCGACAGACAGTGACAGCAGCAAGCACTTGGCCAGGCATTCCTGTCCTTTATATACAGTTCGCTCAATCCTAACGACTCATTGTGCTAGATCTCCCAGTGGTGTGCTGGAAAATGTTTACCAACCAGCTCTTGGGGTTGAGAAGGGGAACAAGAAGCACTGAATTTGCAGCATCTGCCAATTTCTGTGGTGTAAATACGTCCGTGTGCTGAGCACAATTGTGTTTGTGTAAGTTAGTGTTTAAGAACTCTGTGGATTGGCCAGCTTGTATAAATTTCTCATTGGCTCTCATTAGCTGATACTAGCTAGCTCTACAACACACTGGAAATCCTCACGTCACAGATGATGAAAACTGAGATGCAGAGATGAGAAACCAGAGTTTGGGCAGGTGGTAGAGTTGAGGTTGAGCCCACACCACCTGCTCCAGAGCCTGAGTGTTCAACTATCGTACCAGAACTTTTCATCCTGAACATGGTCGTATTAGAAGGGCGGGGAGATAGCAAAACTTAGTTAAGAGAAATCAGAGGAAACCCTCTTTAATTAATCATCTAGTAAATACATAAACTGACACCCACAATCATGGTCTTTCAAGGCCTAGACTGAATTGTGGGAAAAGCATACGTTGGAGAACTCTGAGTCTGCCCTGGAGGCTGAGCTTTCTCTATCCCAGGTCATTTGGGCAGTTTGCGAGCTTGGCTTTGCTCTTCCCAGGGCACCAGGTTGTGTGTGTCTTCAGAGCTGGGGGACATTCATGCACCTCCAGGTCAGCTAGGTTTCAGGCAGAGAACTTGGATGACATAAACAGGAGGCGTCTGAGAACAGAGACAGGGAACCTCATCTCTCAAAGGTCGGTGTACTAACAAGCCTTGGGTTACCCTCATGGTGCTCTTGGTGGGAAGAGGAAGAAACAATGCCAATTTCTGGGCTTCACCTAAGGTATACTTGACCCAAATCTCACAGGTAGGGCCTGGGCATCTCTATTTTTAAATAACTTTTTCAGGAATGTTAACTTAAAAAGAGAAGAACCAACACAGATCAAAAGAAGTAACATTTATCTTGGAAGCAAAGTGCTGCAATTTGGGCACACTGAATCAGGGCAGCCATGAATAGTGTCCCTAAGGCAAGCACAGAAGAGGGTTTGGTTTTTTTTCTTTCTTTCTTTTTTTTTTTTTTTTTTTTTTGCGGGGGGTTGCTTTAAAAGAAATTTTTGGAGACAATTCATTGGCTGGGTAGAAATCCTAAACTGCAAACCCATTCTGATTGGCTAGTTAAATAGGGTATGTCCAGCTGAGTGGTGGAGAAGGCCAGTAGATACTGACTTCACTGACTGACCCCAGTCTGTGGGAGCATTCTGTGGCTCGCCCTTCAGTGGGTGGAGGTTGAGAAAACCTTGGCCTTGTCACTTCCTTTGCTTTTCCAGAGATTAAAAAAGTATGTGTCTTGTTAGAAACTAATTGGCATTTGGAAAGACAGAATATTTTACTTCAATTCGAAAGGCTGGTGGGTCCCCAAGGATGATGAGTGTTGACAGTGCTTGTCCAGGGACTTGGGGAGAAGGCACCTAACTGGAAAATGCAGCCCTTTGATTCCTGCAAGAAGAAGGGACATCCGTTATAGCCAGCCATGTCTGCCATCCTGGGCTGGCTCCTGGCAAGCGATTCTAGCTGGACTCTCTACATGAGCCCGGACCTGGAAGATGTTTGTGTGGAAGGATTTGTGGGCTATTCCCTTAGCAACCCATGTTCTCACCAGCCTTGGAGATTGCTTATAATCCCCAATGCTGGTCTCCTTTCCTCTTCCTTGAGAGGTAGTTTGATGCCCTTTTTACACTTTGCATATTCTAGAGAGTACCTGCCAGCCTTGGCTCTCTCCCTCCCAGTTCATTCATTTCATCGTTATCTTCCAGTGTCTGAGGAGGGAGGCGTGGTCAGTCAGGGCTTGGGGTGGAGGAGTGTGGTTGACATCCGGGTCTCCACCCCTGCGGACAAGGCCAACACAGAGGCCCGGAGGGTGGACTTCTGTAAATAAAAAGCTAAAATAATGCTCTTCCATTTCACAGCCTCCAAGCAAAATGCTGTCCAGCATCCTGGGAAAGAGCAACCTTCAGTTTGCAGGGATGAGCATCTCTCTGACCATTTCCACCGCCAGCCTGAACTTGCGGACGCCTGACTCCAAACAGGTGTGTGGTTGCTCAGGCCTTTCCACCCTCCAAGAGCCCCGGCGATGGGTTCTCCCAGGGCTTCCTGCTTGCAGCTTCACCAGACCCACATAGAACGTGTTAGTGTGAAAACTTGACCAGTCCATGAATTTTGGCCACTTTGAGAAGTCACCAAGAGAATGGTGGGTGACCTTGGTGCTTAATTTGACTATAAGTAACTCTTCGTTTTTTTTTTTTTGAAAGAGAATGGAAGAAATTGTTGCTTTTATTTGCATTGTGGAAAAAGGCGATGCATGTGCAGAAGTCTTCTCTTAATGCTCTCGCCCTTTTATAACCATGTTTTCTTGGTTTTTATAGATGACATTTTTATTGTATCAACTGTGAAGCCTGTCGTGGTCTGACGGACAATAGTGTTTCTTCCTTAGTGGTTCATTATTTTGGAGCATCTTAGTTCATAGTGTTGCAGGGCTGAGAAGACGTGGTATATGCATGGCGCAAGCAGATAGATGAATTCGGAGCTGACCAGCGCAGCACAGCCGTGTTTGTTAAGGCTAATTCCATTTAGGACGATCGTGTTCCCGGGCAGAGGTCTGCCTTTGATGTTTCTCTGATCTATCACAAATTTCTTCAGTTGGAAAAATGGGCATATGAGTAGTGGGCCTGGCTACTAACAGGAGGTTCTGAAGGTCAAATGAGGTGGCAGGGGGACATGTGCAGTAGGAAAGCAGATGCGGAGCGGATGTTTTTATTTTATCACCTGTGAAGCAGCTGACCTGTCATGGTCTGATTGACAGCAGTGTTTCTGTCCTCCCCTGCCCTGCCCAGCTTCCAGTGCTGGCAGTATGAGCTGGAAATTGGATGTGACCTCTGCACAATACACTCCATGGTTCTGACCATGTTACCAAGGAGGCCCACGGTCACCTTCATGTTCCTACACATATTTCTGTGTACTGGCCTCCACAGCCTCAGGTCGACAAGCAGCATCCTTAGCTTCCTACCCAATTCCTACCCAAGAGGTAGAAATAAATTCTAGATTCAGCATAGACATGAGAAGCCACATCCAGGCTTTAGGCATAACTGGATACCACTCTTGCTCCATTCTTCCATCCTCCTGGGACCCACAGATAATCCCTAGTCTTTCCATATTGACTGCTGAGGGCTGGGTACTAGCCCTTGAGGCTGTGGCTGAAGCTTGTTGGGGAGGCTCCACTTGGCCTGCGCTGTTTATGGAGGCTGGTCCACTCAGCCCTACATCCCGTCTCAACTGCTTGTGGACTTTTGTTTCCAGGAAAGTTCAGGCTGTATCCCTCAATTCTATGGGATCTTCTCCCTCCATTTCCCTCCTTCCCTACTGAGGCTGCTACTGCTGTAGTTGGCCCTGCTCCATCTGGGATCTGGGGCTGCTTGGATGTGTCCATTTCCTATCTTCTTGCCCCTAGGCTGGGTGGGTGGGCTCCAGACACCCAGGTGCTGCTCACTCAGATGACAAAGAACAGGCTGTGGCGGGTAAGCGGAGGCAAAGCCCGTGGCTCTGGACTCCGTTCCAGTTGACTTTAATTATCAACAGCAGCAAATTGAGTGCAGTATGGTGAGATCCTTCCTTCTCTGTCCAGAGAGAGCAGACAGGCAGTACCCCCTCCACTCTACCAAGTTCCAAGGAGAGGAATGAGCATAAAGCCCTCAGAGCAGAAGCACAGGCTACATTGATTAGTCAATTAGCTCTCATTTTCTTACTCCTCTTTTCAATTTCTCTGTTATTCTAGGGAATTAGAT
Organism: Glaucomys volans; assembly: GCA_020662805.1. Taxonomy (NCBI): domain Eukaryota; kingdom Metazoa; phylum Chordata; class Mammalia; order Rodentia; family Sciuridae; genus Glaucomys; species Glaucomys volans. The sequence continues at coordinate 272,061 of JAJEJO010004227.1, forward strand.
TCAGTCACACAATAATGATCTGCATCATGTTGATCAAATATGACTTTCGTTTTTCCCCTGCTAAATCTTACCTTCCAATTTAATTTCTGAACCCCAGTTTTGGTGCTGTCTCATAAGCAAAAAACTAAATACACAGAAGCTAATCATGCAAAATCCAAAACTTTGGCAGTCCTAGCTTATCATTATTTGGGGATCCTATTTCCTCACCCTTCCTTCTCCCTGTGGTCTGAGGGCAGGATTCTAGGGTGACTATTATGAGCTTAGGTCACCTGGGGCTTGGGCACAGGTAACTTAGTTAACCTCACTGTTTTATGGTCACTGATATGCTCATGTTTTCTTTTATCCTGAAGTTTTGCAATTGACAACAACCAAAGTAGGCATTTAAAAGTAAATAAATGATATAATTTGATTATGTTTCGAGTTTTACAGGAGCATGTTTGGAAAGATCCCTCAGATGGCACAAATGTAGCCGTGTAAATTCTATCGGCCTGCTTGAGGACAAGGGCCGAGGGACTGTGCGGAAATAACCTGGCTGTGCTGGGCTGGAGACAAGAGCTCTTTTCCCACCCCTGGAAATGTACTTCAATGTCATTACATTGTCTTTAAAAAGATAAAAATAGCATTGAAGACTTATGTAGCTTTTTAAATTTAGGGCAGCTTCTAATTTACTTAGTGTCTACTAAATTCCACTGTATGCTGCGGTTTATAAAGCTAATGGAAATTTCCCATTTTAAAATTAACTTGGAATGTCTTCTCTGGTTTTTAAGTTGATAAATTATGAGAGTGCTTTAGATGGCATGGACTCTTAATCTTTGTTTCTGGCTTTCTCATTTGTATATGCACAGTACAAATGGGATGAAGGGAGAGGGACAGGTCACTCTTCCTCCCAACCCAGCTGTGGGATCTGTGATGGGGGTCCTCTTGTGTTTTTGGAAACAGCAACCATAAATTGCAATGTTTTGGTGTGCACATGAGATTTTTTCCTTCTCAAGGTGTGGTCCTTAAGATCCTGGTCAGTGGGCAGGCTGATCCAACACAGGTCTTTGATTATTAGCTGAGTTACTTTGAGGAAGTCATTTGGCCCTTGTGGGGCCAGCCACCTCACCTGTCAGATGGAATTCTGATGTTCCCACTCCACAGCTGCTGGGAGGACTTAATGGAAGTCATTCGGGCCAAGCAGCTAGACAGCAGCATTCAGGGTGTGAACATTCATGAAAGGGGATCTATTGCCTTTACTTTTACAGTTGCTATTTTCATATGGGTACCAGTTTTCAGGGAAGCTTGTCAATTTGGATTACCTGTTAATGAAGGGTGGACTTTGCAAGATGTGGAAAGGGTGATAACAGCTCGTGTCATTTCTTGTTTTGGGCCCCGCAGATCATAGCGAATCATCACATGCAGTCCATCTCCTTTGCCTCTGGGGGAGATCCGGTAAGTGCCCTTGGACTTGTTTCTCTTGTTCTTGTTGGGAATTTCCAAGAAGGGACCCTTACTTAAAGTGTGCCCCCATGACACTGTACAAAGTTAATTGTGATGCCAACTACTTCCCCCTCTCAAATTTTAGAAACTCTTCCTATCATTTCTTTGGGGGTAGGTAACCTATGACAAGGACCTACTGGTAATTTTTATTTCATAGCCAAAAACTGTCAGAAATTCTGGAAGCTTTGGCCTTTTTAAGAGGTGGCACCCCTGCACCACAACTTTTGGAGTTGCTGGGGCCTTCATGGCTCTCTGCCCTGCTTCTTTTTCTTTTTTTTCTCCCCCGAGGTGGCCCTTGTGATTGGCACATGTTACTTCTTATTGTAATGCTGGGATCCTATCTGCAGTGAGCCCCAGGAGGGGAATTTTCCTGATGACCTTCCTACTTTTTCTACCTGGACAATGTTGTTATAGAACTGCTCCTGACACATGGAAGTCAGATCAATCAAGAGAGCCATTTCAGCTGCAGATTCTAGATGTTTCTGAGGGACAGTATAATAGGGACACAGATCTCAGCAACAAGAGAGCAGTGATTCTCTTTGTCCAGTGGCAGTGGCTGTCAGGGGCAGGCATGGCTGGTGTCTTGGGCTCCAGCCAGGACCAAGCAGTTGTACTGGAGAGTCTTGGGCCCCACTGCTTTCTAACACCCTTGCCTGGGACCCCAAGCCCAGGGTCCTTGGTGGCAGAAGGGATTGCCCATGCTGCACATGGATCTTTGCCCTTACAGCTTTGCTTAAGTGACCACGGATGACCAGAGCACAGTTTAGCAGTGACATCCCTTGGGTTCCAATGGCTTGGACTCTTGCCAATACTTCCAGTCTTGTTTTTAAAAGTCTCCCACAGTGGTTTCCTTTCCTTTTCTCCTCTGTTCTTGCTGTGTCTTTGTTTTCTTTCTAATTCTGACAATTTCTCACAATTCATTGTGACATGAAAGCCCTGGTTGAGAGGTGTGTTAGAAAACGAAGTCTTCCATAAAGGCGCTCCCATGCTACGTTCGTTGGGATCACGGCCGTGTATGTTTGTGTACCTACTTATACTGCACTCACATGCACATCTCCACCAAGATCCTTCCCTTTATCTAGCTCTAAGTAATTTGCAATGGTTGTCTAATTGCTTAACCAATGTGATGCTTGGAACCATAATTTCCCTTCCTTCTTTCCTTCCTCGTGCAGGGATGGAAACAGTTTCCTAAATGTAAAAGGTAATCCCATTTAGAAGATTAAAAGACAGATACCTTACTTAACTGCATCAAATGCTCCTTTCAGGAACTTTTCTTAATTCTTGTCTTAATGATGATGTTTTGAGTGGACACACAAATACCTAGATCCTGCAAAACCAAATGCATTAGCTTGTCTTAAAATAATTTTGTTCTCCAGGATGTACACAGGATTGTGGACTTCTTTTTTTTTTCAAATTTCCTCATCTTTTTTCATTTTAATAAATGGAACTATTTACTGACACTGAAAGTAATCCATAACCTTTTATATTTGTTGTGATTTTTTTTCTAATACAGAAAATGTCATGATCCCAGAGGACAGGAAGCCTAGTTACTTTCCATTTTAACCAATTCAAATACACGTTAGACAATGCATGAGATCTCATTACAAATGAGAATTGTAACCACAATTGAATTGAATTGTAACCACAATTTTAGTACATTACAATTATTGGTAGATATTTTAAATAAAACCAAGAATTCTAGGCTCTCGTACTGATACTTCTGCTAAATCTATGTGTTGTTTAGGAAAATGGTAGATAGAAACATCAAATGAGACAGACTGGAAAAACATTCTTAACCCCTCTCCCAAAAGAGGCACACAATAATTTTAGTCTACTATGATAAGCAATGTTAAAATACCACCAAAAGGATTTTAGAACAATGGCCAGGTTCAGAGCGTCTAAGTACAGAATAGGCGCTTTGTAGCCCCTTTGGAACTTCCTGTGCTCACTGGTAGTTGGGTGATGTCAAGAACATTGTTTTGAATCCTAATACACTACTACTATTCCAGAAAAAGATTAAGACTGGAATCAGAACAGCCATTCCAGGTTGAACCACTGACCATCTGAGAGATACATATCAGGTCTTCTTATTGGTCTTCCACTCCCAACTTTGAGCCAGAGTAAGAATTTTTTTTTAAAGTATTTCCTTGAATATACCATTAGTGCTGACTCAAATTAATTTTGTTATCTGAATCTGTACAAATATCAAAGAATAGATTTCTTATGTTTACACTTTATATTGAACTCTAAACTCCAAATTTGGAAGTTAAATACAAATAAATACTGTAAAGCCAATGACATTCAAAGTAACTTGATTTTATTATGATGGACAAAGTTCACTGAAATTAAATCTCTGCTCATGATGTGCTGTGGACTGACTGCCATGGTGCAGAAGCTTTTGAATTCAGTGTCTCCCTCCTCCCTCCTGTCCTTCAGGGTATAAGGATGATTTAATTCTTCTAATACTTTCTCCTATTCAAGCAAAATATGCAGTCGTGCATCATTGTGTCCAAATGTGACAGCAGTTTACTTCAAGTGGGGTGTAACGCATCTACTCTGACTGTTCTTTTCTTTCAAATTCTTTAAAAACCTAGCACCCTTAATGTTGGAAATCCAACTGCAAATCTTGGCACTGAAATTGTTTGCTGAAGTCAGTGACAGTGGCCATCTAAATGGTCCTGGATATTATCAGATTAGATTTTTAAGATTATCATGGAAAGGAAAATATGAAATTGTAACCCCCAAATCTGGCAACATCTCAAACACTGGAGAACACATCCTAGGGTTCCGTGGTTCTCAGTTTGAGCAACATGTTGCTAAGATGCTCTTAAGGGCTGGGAAGCCCTTAAGGACCCTTCCAACACTCACATCTCTTGAAGCCAGGAAGAGTCTGATTACAAGCTGCAATCCATATTTTTGCCAGTAGCTTCAGATCTTCACCAGATCCTCCTGGATAGAAATGAACAGAAGGCAGTTGGACTGGCTTCCCCTCCCCTTCCCTAGGCCCTCTGTGAAAAACCAATGAACAGAAAAAGGAAGGGGCTTTAGATGAGCCTCACCCTGGAGAATGGCCCAGGGTAACATTCTATTATCTCTGCTGCTGGAAGACTTCCTGCTTTGCAGGTTTGTTGGGTTGCTGTGAGATGCAGGGGTGGTGTGTGCAAGTGTCTGGTACCACCCACCACCCTGCGCGGGTGCACATGAGGAAGGGCCCCATGCCTGTCCCACACACACCTGCTCCCTGGTCCTGTCTCCCATCGCAGCATTTTTTAGAGTGCTGTAGAGAGAAGGGGGTGTCTCCTCTGCTCATAGATGGTGACGGGAGGAGGTCACATAGAGAACCCTGGCAGGAGCTGACAACACTGGAAACTGATCAATTACCTTGAAGTAGGGAATGATCAATCACCTTGAAGTTCTCTCTCTCTCTCTCTCTCTCTCTCTCACTCACCCCACCCCCTCTCTCCCTATTTTCCTGAGGAATCTTGCTGTGTTGTCCAGGATGGTCTCAAACTCATGATCCTCCTGCCTTAGTCTCCAAGTAGCTGAATCACCTTGAAGCCCTTTGAAATAATAATATTTGGTAAACAGCCTCAAACTTAAGAATACCATTACCAGTTGCTCCTCTGAGGTTCTTTTTTTTTTAAATGTTGAAAATACTAACTGCAGAGGGGTGTTTTGGTTTTCAAGAATTAAGATAACAATTACTCCTCTTATTACTTTTTTAGAAACTAATAAGCAGCCTATTTTTTTTTTGGCACTGAGGATTGAACCCAAGGGCACTTAACCACTGAGCCACATCCCCAGTCCTTTATACTTTTATTTTGAGACAAGGTCTTGCTAAACTGCTTAGGGCCTTGCTAAGTTGCTGAGGTTGGCTTTGAACTTGTGATCCTTCTGCCTCAGCCTTCTGAGATACTGGGATGACAGGTGTGAGCCATCCTGCCTGGTTGCTTCAGTATACTTTTGAAGTCTTATTTTTCTATATGCATTAGTTTAATGAGAAGGTAGATGAGGAAAGTCTTATTTCACATGGAAGGGTGAGACTTCTAAATAGACCTTATATTTAAAAAATATCTTAAAGGAATAGAATTATTGTTTATGTCGAAAGATAAAAGAACTATCTTGCCAGGTGTGGTGGTGCACACCTGTAATCCCAGCATCTTGGGAGGCTGAGGCAGGAGGATCGTGACTTTAAAGCCAGTCTCTGCAAAGGTGAGTTGCCTAAGCAACTCGGTGAGACCCCGTCCCTAAACAAAATACAAAATAGGGCTGAGGATGTGGCATAGTGGTTGAATGCTCCTAAGTTCAATCCCTGGTACCAAACAAACAAACAAAAACAAAAAAAAACCCCAGAACTCTCTTATCTCAATCATCCAAGAGGGATGTTTTGATCAACCTTTGAACACCCATCCTCTCTGGTTTTCTTCCACACCAGCACTTCTTAAAGTATGGTCCCCAGCCCAGTGACAGCTATAACTTGTCAGAAATCCAGTTTGGGCATCATGCCCCTGACCCACCAGAGGGCAAATTCCAGGGTGTGGTCCAACAATCTGTTCTAAGAAGACATGCAGGGGATTCTGACACTAATTCAAACTTGAGGCCCTAGGTATAGACACTGCTGAGGGCAGTGGTTCTCAACTTAGGTTCATTTTAATATCTAGGGATTTAAAAAATTCCTGATGCTCTCACATCCAGACCAGTTAAATCAAATTATCTGGGCAATAGGACTCTGGTATCAAAGTGTTGGAAGCTTCCGGAAGATCCAACATGCAGAGAAGTGGCACCTTGTATCTTTGCTACTCTAAATGTGACCAGTAGCATCAGCACCAGGAGGGTGCCTGGAAATGCAGAACCTCAGGTCCCACCTTGACATGCTGAGTCAGAATCTGCATCACAGGAACCTGCTGTGGTTGGGCTGTTGTGTGATGGATTGAGTCCTTACCAGCTTGTGGTTGGTGTACTGTGCCCCTGTGGTGTTGCCTCTCCCTGTGATGAGTGATGCAGACATCTTGTTTTTCTTTAACAGGACACAACAGACTACGTTGCTTATGTAGCTAAGGACCCTGTTAATCACAGAGGTAAGCAATGCTTGACCCACATAATCGCTCATTTGGGGACAGCCAGGCTTAACACAGTGTACCAGATGTTCCTCATTAGCTCAGTTCCCTTTGCCCAGACAAGCATGTGTCATATCATATTATTAAGGATAATTGAGATTTGCAAGGGTAACAACCTCACCTGGCTGAATTAGGAGCTCCTGGACATTGCTGAGCTTAAAACACACACCTGTGTCCAGATGCTACAGTTGGCTCCACCTGACTTAGCACATTGGCAGCTCCCACCTGCTCTGAGAGTGTCCCCCCGCATCCCCTTCCCCGCTTACACTTTGAAGACTACACCTGCTGATCCTCCTGCCCGGCTTCAGTTCTTTGTGTGTGCCCGCTGATGATTAAGCCACCTGAGCTGCCCCTTACTGCCCTATCCAGCTCGACAGCCCGGTGTCCAAGTTCAGGGTGCTGTCTCCTTATATCACTTTAAGCTTCTGGGGCTTACACAGGCTGTGGGGGGAGTAGGTTCATTTACAATACCAAGACCCATTGAATGATAACACACTTGCAGGGGTGGGGCCACCAATGCTGTGTTCCTCTTAAATGCCAGGGAGCTCCCTGTGTGCCACACCACAGCTGGGATCGAAAACTCATTGATGAAAACAACCACCACTGATATTTATAATGATACAAACCACTTCCTTCCACTACCAGCTGGCCCCTCACATCCTCACAGCCCCTACCCCATGAACCAACTGCTGATTTTCCAGTTGGCTTGGTATCATTTTAAAATTCATAACCACACACATGTATTTTCTCCCATTTAAAAATTTCAATATGAATGAGATCTTAGCATTCTGTTTTTCCACCCCACTTGCAACCTTTTATCTTGGAAATATTTTCAAGACAACCCATATGGAATTAATCTGCCCCAGGGACTCCTGCAAGCTCCTTCATTCTTAGGCATGATGTTGTATGACTCATGATTCCTCCTAAAGAGGTATTTGCAGAGCAAGGGGTTAGGTAGTTAATATGTCAACGGCCCTTGCAAATGGAACCCTAACCTGGCTGTTAAAAATTTCATTCCTATGTATGTGTGTGAGGATTGTTTTCCACCGGGGTCTTTTCCAACCCTGGGATGATAAGCAGTGAATCGATGGGGTTGTCTTTCCTTTGAGATTGAAGATACCAAGACTTTACAACCCATTTTAGTTATCGTTCTCTCCCAGGCAAGCTTGACCATCCATCACCAGAAACTATCATTTTGGTTAGGTGGGGATAGGGGAACTTCTAGGTGAGGTAATTCAGGTTCTAATCCAGATATCTTTCTGTTTTATGATTGTCACATTGTCACTCCTGAACAGAGATGAGGTAATTACAAAGTTTTGAGGATAGAAGAAAAGGGACCCAGGTGATCTTGATGAGCCTAGGGTGGTCCCCATGATGCCTTCCTTGCCAACATAATATTCTAGTCCACCATTTCTCAGGAGAGGCAGCTCTTCTACGATGATTGCAGATGGCCAGCATTTGTCTCAGGTGAGCAGGGTCACACCTACTGTCATCCTGACCAGTTGAATACAAACCCACTTTGCTAATTTAGATCCGGATCTAGAGAGTCCAAGTTGGCTTCACTTCCATGTCTGGTACTCAACAGGGAGGTTTAGAAGCTGCATGAGCCTGTCCTTGTATGCTGTGTGGAGTCCCAGGGCTTTTCCAGGTGTCCCCTCCATCTGTCAAGGAAGTAAAACTTCCTACATGGCAGCTCTGGGCTCTGTGAGACCAAAAGTGGAAACTTCTAGTGCTCAGAAAGGCAACTTCACTTCTGCTCTATTTTATTGTTCAAAACAACTACATATAGCTCAGATTCATGGAGAGTAGAATCATGCCTATTGTTATAGTGTGGGTATGAGGGGTCCCCCCAAATCTGTACTAACAGAGGAGGTAAAATGATTAGATTATAAGAGTCATAACCAATCAGTGCATTCATCCAATTGATTGAGTAGTAATTTGAATAGATGACTCAGTGGTAATTGCAGGCAGGTGGGGCGTGGCTGGTGGAAGTAGGTGCCTCAGAGCTTGCCCTTGGGGATTCTATCTTGTCCGTCTGGCTCCTCCTTCTTTCTCTTTCTGCTTTCCGGCTGCCATGAGGCAAACAGCTTTCCTTCCTGTGCTCTCTGCCTTGACATTCTGCCTCACCTAAGACCAGAGCAATGGATTTGGCCTACAATGGACTGAACCTCTGAAACTTCGAGACAAAATAAACTTCTTCCTCTGAGTAATTCTTGTCAACTATCACGGTCATGGTGACAAAACGATGACTAACACACCTACCCTTTGCGGGGAATCATATCAAGGCATTTAGAGCCTTCATTATCTGTCATGCCTCTGTTTTGAACACACTGTTTTGGAGGCAGTGTGAGTGGGGAGGGGAGTCTGGCTGCATGCCTTGTGGCAAGCTCGCATGAACATGAGTGCCTGGCATCTGCCTCCATCCCATCCCATCCGTGTCCTCCCAGCATTTCCCCCTCCCTAGAAGGAGCCAGGGGAAGGGCCTTTTCCAAACTTCTTCTATCCTTCCTCCTCTAGGCCAAGTGGAAAGTTTAATTTAGTATGAATGCCTCTACTATTAGCAATCAGATTAGTCAGAATTTTAGTTGTGAAGTTCTTACTTAGGCTCTCACGTATCCAAGCCCTCATTCAGACACCTGTAGGTCTGTGTGCTTCAGGAAGCCTTGAGGCATTGTTGTTCCTTAGGCTGCAAGCAGAGTCCCGGAGACTGCAAGGGTTGTGACTCACTGGGGTCCCAGAACCCCTGCCGTGATAGGTCATGGTCCCTTGCTGCTGTTACTGTTTGTTTCCATGATGATTCCTGCTTATGAATTTTTGCATGTTATTTTGGCTCATCTAGAAATATTTTAAATTTTTTTTAATTAGGGCATAATAATTATAAATAATTGTAGGATTTGTTGTGACATATTTGTAGTTGTACATGATAAATTTCATTCCCCAATATCTTCCCTAGGCCTCCCTCCTCTCTGCCTCTGATCCCTTCCTCTATCCTACTGGTCTTCTTTCTATTTTCATGAGATCCTGCTTTTAAAAATTCTCTTTGGCTTCTGCATATGAGAGAAAACTTGACCCTCAACTTTTTTGAGTCTGACTTATTTCACTTAACATGATCCTTTTCAGTTCCATCCACTGTTCTGAAAGAGACATAATTTTGTTCTTTATGACGGAATAAAACTCCATCATGTATATATACCATGTTGTCTGTATCCATTCACTGACAGACACCTAGGCTGGTTACATAGCTTGACTATTGTGAATTATGCTGATATGACTGGTGTTATGTGGGATGTCCCCAAAAGCTCATGTGTGAGACAATACAAGAATTTTCAAAGGTGAATGATTAAATTATGATTCATAATCTAATCAGTGGATTAACTGGTTGATAACTGTAGTCAGGTAGGATGTGGCTAGAGGAATTAGTCACTAGGGATGTGCCTTTGGGATCCATATTTTTTCTCTGGGGAGCAGAGCTCTCCTCTCTCTGCTTTCTGCCATGTCCTGAGTTGCTTCCCTCTGCCACACCCTTCCACCATATATTCTGCCTTCCCTTGTGTCCAGAGCATGGAGTTGGCTGATCATGGACTGACCCTCTGAAACTGGGAGCCAAAATAAACTTTTCCTCCTCTATGTTGTTCTCATCAGGTATTTTGGTCACAGCAATCAATAAGCTGACTGAAACAGAAATTGTTATGTAGAAATGGGGTTGTCACTGTGAGTAACCTGACCATGTGATTCAGAAGCCTTTGGAGCTGGGGGAGGGTAGGATTTTGAAAAGTATAGAGATGCAGATGGAAAAGCTTTACAATGTTGAAAGCAGAGATTAATAGGTGATTCTGATGGGAACTCAAAAGATCAGAATGCTAGTAGGACTGTGGACAGTAAAGATGGAGTTCACGAGGTTTCAGAGAAGGAAGACTCTATTGGAAATTGGATTAGAGGCAATTACATTACAGTCTGACAAAGAAATTGTCTATATTTTCCCCATGTGGTGAGACTTTCTGTGAAGCTGAACTTAAAGGTGATGGATTAATTAATCTGGTGGAGGAAATTTCAAGGCAACACAGCATTCAGGGGATTATACCAACTTTATTGTGATAATCAGGAGCATAAAGCAAAGCATAAAGATTTGAAAAACTTGCAGTTTGACCACAAAATTGTGAGTAAAAACAGAGCTTAGGAAGCTGTGGTTGTTAAAGAAATTATAACCACTAAAGAGATGCTAAAGTAGTTTACTCAGATGCAATAGGAAAGATGACTTGAGGGCATCTCAGGAATTTGCAAGACTATACAGATGTCAGGTTTGGAGGTGTAAAACAAAAAATTACTTTGAGAAGAGACCAGGGGTGGGGCACCCTGATTGTACAGGGGCTGCCTGGGAAGTTGTTTCACTGTGCTCAGTGCATCTACTCAAGGCTATACTAATAACTTAATAAAAGTTGAAGACTTCCATTCAGTCTTTTCACCTAGTTCTGATGCCTCATTCTCACTTGAAAATGGAAAAATGGTGGGGCATGGTGGTACACATCTGTAATTCCCACAAATCTGGAGGCTGAGGCAGGAGAATCACAAGTTTGATGCCAGCCCAAGCAACTGAGCAAGGCACTTAGCAACTGAATGAAAATCTTTCTCAAAATACAAAAATAAAAAGGACTGGGGATGTGACTCAGGAAAGCAACCCTGAGTTCAATCTCCAGTAACCACCCCCCCACCCCGCCAAAATGGAAAAATGAGTGAATTCTAAGTTGTTGTTTTTTTAAAGTCCTGAATAAGATCCAGAAATACGAACGATGTGAGCACAAGAGTAATATCCAAGGTCTGGGGATGTGGCTCAGTTGTAGAGCACTTGCCTACCATATGTGAGGCCTTGGGGGCAGAATATATATATATATTTCCTCTTAAAATTGCTTTTACTATGTACCAAAGATTTTGGTATGTTTTATTTCTATTCTGGTTTGATTCTAAGAATTTAAAATTTTTCTTCTTATTTATTCAATGACCCAGTCATCATTCAAAAGTGTATTGTTGAATCTCCATGTGTCTAGTTTCTGTATTTTTTTCCTTGCTATTAATTTCTAACTTCATTCCATTACAATCATAATGTTCAATAAATTACATCATTCTTTTTTGCATTGATGATGACTCGTTTTGTTGTCCAAGGTGTGTTCTACTTTGGATAAAGCTCCATGAGCAGCTAAGAAGAAAGCGTAGTCACATCTTGTTGGGTGGAATATTCTGTAGATGTCTGTTGAGTCTATGTGATCTATAGTATGTTTTGATTCTGTAGTGGTTTTGCTGATATGTCTGGGTGACCTATTAGTAAGAGGTGTATTGAAATAACTGTTTTTATTGTATTGAGATTTGTCTGAGCCTTTTTGTTAAATAGCATTTGTTTTATATAATCAGGTGCACCTCTGTGTGGGCCATAAATATTTACTATCATTATGTCTTCTTGTCAGATCATTCTCTTTACCAGTGTGTGCTGACCTTCTTTGTCTCTTCTAACTAACTTTGCCTGAAGTCCATTTTGACAGACTGAGCAGCTACTCCTGCTTGCTTTCAGACTTTATTTGCATGGATCATCATTTTTTGTCTTTTCACTTTAAGCCTGTGGATGTCTTTATCTATGAGATGTGTTTCTTGCAGGCAACATATAGTTGGGTCCTATTTTTTTTAATGAAATCTGACAGTTTGTCTTAATTGGAGATATGAAACCAAATTATTTTTGATGGTATTGTAGAGAGATAAGTTTTACTTTCTGTCATTTTTAGAAATGACTGTCAATCCTTCAGTCTTTGATTCTGAAGGATTGCTTTGTTGGATATAGCAATCTTGATTGGCAGTCTTTTTCTTTCAGGACTCAGAATACATCAGTCCAAATCCTCCTGGACTTCAGGCCTTCTTTAGAGAAATTTGCTGTTATTCTGAGTGATTTTCCTTGAAATGTGACCTGACCATCTTTCTTGTATCCTCTAAAATTCTTGATTTTCTGAATTTTTATCATTATAATTATAATGTGTCATGTGTCTTGTCTATTTAGGATTCCAAATGCTTCCAATGTTTTGATGTACAACTCAATCAAAATTTAGGAAATATGATGATGTTATTTCACTGAATATGATATCATTGACAATAGCCTGTATTTCTATTGCTTGCTCACTGTCAATGAGTATTGTTTGGTCTGTTAATGCTATTGTTAGTTCTTATATATTCTGATCATAGTTTCTGTTTTAGTCAGCTCTGTGTTTCTATTATGAAAAGACCTGACAAGAACAACTTACAGGAGGAAACATTTGTTTTGGCTCATAGTTTCTGAGGTTCAGTTCTTGGTCAGCCAGCTTCATAGCTTTGGGCTCAAGGTGACACAGATGATAGAAAGATGTGGCAGAGGGAAGCAGCTCAAGACATGGCAACCAGAAAGCAGAGAGGGAGCTCCACTAACCAAGGACAAAATATAAACCCCAAGGGTCACCCCCAGTGACCTGCCTTCTCCAGTCACATCCTACCTGCCTATAGTTACCAACCAGTTAATTCATATGGGGGGATAAATCCACCAATTAGGTCACACCTCTCATGATCTAATCATTTGACCTGAAAATTCTTGCACTGTCTCACACATGAGCTTTTGAAGAATACCTCATATCTAAACCATAACAGATTTCTTATTTTTTCTTTAATGATCTCTGAATGTTCAAGGCTGGCCATCTTGTCCTCAAGCTGAGATTCTGTGTTTTCCTTGATAAAATATTTTAGAAATTTTCAACTGAGTCTTTTATTTGACTTACTGTATCTTTTGTTCCTAAGATTTCTGTTTGGTTCTTTTTAAGGATCTGTCTTTTTATTGAAAGGCTCATTCAGATCCTGTTTTTTTTCCTCCTTCAGTTTATTCCTTAGATCTTTTTAAATCCATTAATCATACCTTGAGATTTCATCTACTTCAGTGTATGTGAGTTCAGTTATTGGGGAGTTGGGAACTCTCTGCAGTGTATCTTCCCTGTTTCCTTATGTTTCCTCTTCTATATGGAGATTCTCCCATCTTCTGGCATGTCTCTCTCTCCTCTGTTATACAGAGGACCCATTAGTAAGTTGCTTTCTCTTTGCTATGTGTCTCACCCTGCTGTGTAGGGCTGTGTTGGAGGACCCACTCAGTATGTATGCTTTGATCAGTTCCTAAGATCCTTCTGAGAGGAGGTGATGATCCCCCATAACTGATTACTTGAGAGCAAACCATATACTGATGAACCATAAAAACTTATTTAAAATGTTCTGTGCCACTCCACTAGTCCAGAAGTAGAAAAGGGGAGCAATACCCTATAATGGGATAATAATTAGTTTTAAAGAAGGTAAAATTAATATCATACTAGGTAGGGCTTGAAAAATAAAAGACCTGAAGAAGTGTAAATGAAAAAGAAGAAAAAAAAACAGGGAAGGGAAGAAAAGAGATTCAGAAGAAGAAAAAGTAAGTAGAGGAAAAAGAGAGAGGGGGAGAGCAGAGAAAAGAGGAAAAGAGAAAGATGGAATGAATGCATCCAAATGACACTACAAAGAGAAACAGAAGAAGAGAAAAAATAACAGAAGAAAATTTCAAAAACAAAAACAAAAGAAAACCAAGAACCATAAAAAGAACAAAAAGAAAAAAGAAAGAGGGGGTAGGGAATGCAGAGAGACAGAAGAAGGAAAAGTGATGAGAGAGGAAACAGGGGAGGGATCACAAAGATCATAAAAAAGAGGAATAAAGAAAAGATAGGATGCAGAAATCCAGTTTGCACCTTACAACATTTGTAAAGGGGTGGGGCAGCACAACCCTGCAGCCCCACTACTGCAGAGGGAGAGGCAGGGGCAGGGGTCTGCAGACCCAAGACCAGCCTTGATGACCCAGGGAGAGCCCTGGAGACCCAAGACCAGTCTTGAAGACCTAGGGAGAGCCCCGCGGACCCAAGACCAGCCTTGACAGCCTAGGGAGATCTGGTCTCAAAAGGGAAACAAGAAGGGCTGGGGAAGCAGCCCAGCGGCAGAGCACCCGGATTTAGTCCGTAGCATTGCATGACAGACACACAAAATCAGGAAGCATGGAGGGAAGCCAGACAGGAGGGGAAAAGGCGAAGAAGGAGAAAGGGGGAGAGTGATAGGACAGTGGGGCGAACACCTCCAGCTAACACGCTTAAAGAAACGGTGCATAAAACTGGATCAGAGAGTGAGACATCAAGTAGAGGGTGACATCTATCAATCAATACAGAAGAGGACAGTGGTTAAACAAGGAAAGCTAACCTGAAAGAGCCTACAATTACTCCTCGTCAAGGCATGTGCGATGGAGGGGTTTCTTGCTGGGCCTTTCAGTTGAGATTGTGCCAGGAGTCAGAGTCGACACTGGGGTCTTGACTGGGTAACCCCAGTGTCTCTGGGTGTGGAGGTCGCAACCCTGGCCCTCTGCTGCATATTCAGCTCTCAACCTGCCCAGCTCCATCTTCTGCTTCGAATGCTGCCCACAACTCAGCTTCTTTTCTCTCCCACCTGTCTCATCCCACCCGTGGGGCCCCCGTGTTTCTCTGGCATTCCTGGGCACCTAAAAGCTTTTACGACTGTTTGAGGGGCTGGCCTGAGTGACTGCAGCCCGCTGCCATATCTTTCCCTGACGGGGAGGGCAGTTTTGTGTCCTGTGGGAAGTGTGATGTCCCTGTGATTGCACAAATCTCGCTCCGCCCTTCTCTGGGGCAGTTGGGGTGGCTCTCAATGTCCTGTGACGAATCCCTCTGCTTGGGAGCAGGGCCGTTCAGGCTGTGCCAGACTGCAGCTGGTGTGCGTGGGCTGGCGTCCATCCGAACCTCAAAGGTCCCACTGTCAGTCTGTCTCAGTCTAGAGCTCCCAGCCACTTCCTGCTGCAGTCTCACTCAGAATCCAGAGGGAAGGGCCCGGAGGTGGCAGGTCTGCTCTTCAGCTGCAGTTGAATCTCCTTTCCACTCAGACTGCATACCTGCCCAGGAGGGAAGTCTGCTTTTCTGGAAACCTTTGCGATTCTGTTTTCCAGCTTTCTGGCCCTGAACACAGCAGCCACAGGCCTGGCACTGATGGAGTCTATTTCTCTTTCTTTTTCTTCTCCTCTCTTATTATTCTAAGGGGCCATTATGCCTGTGCCTCACCTGTTCACTGACTCCTGAGTTGGATTCCACACTTTCCTTCCACTCCCCTATCTCATCGAGCAGCTACATAAGGCTCTTCCATCTCAGCGAGCAACCAGTGTGCTGGCTGCTGCTGATCCCAGAAGCTCAGTTTTATCTCCACTGCTGATCCAACAGCAAGGGTAAGGTTTTGAGAGAAAGGAAATAGAAGCTGTCTTGATGTTCTGGCAAAAAGGAACACACAGGAACTCCTGTCCCAGAGGCTGTGATTCTAACTACTGGAGGGTGGGGGTCAGGGAGAGTAGGCTAAACTCTAGGTGTCCCTATTAGGAATTGGAGTTCAGATCCCCATGGTAGCCTTGACGGACAGCTGCTTCTTAGAGCCTCAGCTTGTCCAGTGAGCGGGACAGATAACTAGGCCTCTCCCAGGAAGAATGGTAATCTTGCTTCCTCTGAGGTTAGGGAGGGGGAGTGGGAGAAGAGAAGGGGAAAATGTCAGTTTTAAAATAAGCCACCAGTGGCCGAGCAGCAAGGTTTATATTTAAAGCATAAAGCAGACGCCTGTTCTATTACTTTTCCATCATTTTCCCACCCTCTTCATCTAGAAGTAGTTCTAATGAGCACCCATATTTGTCTCTCTGGTATCAAGAATCCCCAGTTACTTATGTTAATCTGGTGGAAGGGAAAAAGGTCTCCCTTTCTAGCCACTGAGCCCCATGGGAACAGCCACCACCAACATCTCCAGGAGACAAGGGTGGCGCACGAGTAAGTTTCAGGAGGTTGGTGAGTTAGAGTTGAGAACCAGGACCAATGGGAGGCCCAGACGGTGACGTGTGTACAGATGAAGGTCCCAGCGCATTGGGCCTTGTTGGGACCTAATGAACCATGCTTGGTTTAGTCAGCTGTGACTGAAAGACCCGACCAACACGACTGTAGAGGAAAGGTTTATTTGAGAGCTCACGGTTTCAGAGGTCTCAGTCCATAGAGGGCCGGCTCCATTCCGCAGGGCTCAAGGTGAGGCAGAACATCACGGGAGAAGGTGGTGGAGGGAAGAAGTTCACATCATCAGGAAGCAGAGAGAGACCCCACTCTCCAGATGTAAAATATATACCCCATGGCAACGCCCCCACTGAACCACTTCCTCCAGCCACA
>JAJEJO010004227.1:289021-325901 GCA_020662805.1 Glaucomys volans
TTTACAGATTGCATTTTGATTCATTGTACACAAATGGGGTACAACTTTTCATTTCTATGGTTGTACACAATGTACATTCACACCATTCATGTAACCATACGTGTACATAAGGTAATGATGTCTGTCTCATTCCACCATCTTTCATACCCCTACCCCCTCCCCCATTTCATGATATTCTCCAATTCCATCCATTTACCTGCAAATGCCATAATTTTATTCTTCTTATGGCTGAAAAATATTCCATTGTGTATATATACCACAGTTTCTTTATCCATTCACCTATTGAAGGGCATCTAGGTTGGTTCCACAATCTAGCTATTGTGAATTAAGCTGCTATAAACATTGATGTGGCTGCATCACTGTAGAATGCTAATTTTAAGTCCTTTGGACAAACCCAATCATTCTGACCCTTTGTGCATTGTCTCACAGGGAACTTTTGGGGGGCACCTCACATTCAAACCATAACAATGTTCTTTTCTAAAGTTTATATTTTAAAGTTCTATTTAATTTTTAATTGACACATAACTATCATAGATGTTTATGAGGCACAGCGTGATGTTTTACATACTCAAATACAAAGTGTAATGATCAAATCATAGTAATTATCATTTCTGTTGCCTCACACAGTTATCATTTCTTTATGGTGAGGATATTAAAAATTCTCTCAGTTATTTGAAATATATAGTTTATAGTTAACTATAGTCATTGTCTTGTGCAATAGCACAACAGAACTTATTCCTTCCAACTAACTAAGTTTTGTACCTATTGACCAGTCTTTCCTCATCTCCTTCTCCTCCACATCCTTTCCAGCCTGTGGTAACTTATACTCCCTATTGCTGAGATAAGCTGTTTATAGTTTCCACACATGCCTGACAACAGGCAGAATCTATCTTTCTGTGCCTGTTTATTTCACTTAACATAGTGCCCTCCAGGTTTGTCCACATTGCTGCAAATGACAAGATTTTACTCTCTTTTATGGTTAAGTAGTTTTCCATTGTGTTTATTTATCACATTTTCTTCATTCGCTCACCTGTTGATGGTCTTGGCTATTGTGGACAGTGGTGCCGTGAACATGCAAATACAGATTTTTCTTCAATATATTTATTTCAGTTTCTTGGGATAAATACCACTTGAGGACTCTCATTGCTCCCTAGTGACTCCCATCCCCTGAAAACTTACACACCTATTAGTTCTAAGTGATCTATTTGGGTCACAAGCAACTACTTCAAAATGATGCTCCAAGCTGGGCGTGGTGGTGCACGCCTGTAATCCAAGCAACTCGGGAGGCTGAGTCAGGAGGATTGCGAGTTCAAAGCCAGCCTCAGCAACTTAGTGAGGCCCTGAGCAACTCAGTGAGACCCTGTCTCTAAATAAAATGCAAAATAGGGCTGGGGATGTGGCTCAGTGGCCGAGTGCCCCTGAGTTCAATCCCTGGTTCCAAAAAAAAAAAAAATGATGCTCCAGTTGGACATCCAGCTGTCTACAAGGGGCTTGCGATTATTCTAGCTTACAGTCACAATGGCACCCTAATTAATCACCCTCTGGTACTGCCTGGAGTGACACATGAAAAGTCATATCTGAGACTTAGGTGGTGCTGACTTAGTAGGAGAAAAACTGACATATTCAACCTGAAAAGCTAAGACATCCTGTGCTCTGGACCCAAGCTCTGAAGAGTGGGAGATAAGCAGAATGGGCTTGAGTGGAAAACCTGGACGTGGGGTGAGTACCACAAATAGCCAGCCTTGCTTATTCTGGCCTTTATTAATAGGTGGTTATTTCAGTGAAAGGAATCTGTTTCCTTCAACCCTAATGGTAGGAGCCCCTAGGAAGTGACTTTCTCAGAAAGGCTTTGCATAGTAAGAGCTCATCACCAGGCAACATGGTGCACACCCCTAACCCCAGGTACTTGGGAGGCTGAGGCAGAAGGATCACGTGAGTGGCGTAGGCAATTTAGCAAAACACTGCCTCTAATAAAATAAGGGCTGTGGATGCAGCTCAGTGGTAGGCACCTCTGAGTTCAATCCCAACACTGCAAACAAAACAAAGAACCCCATTGGTGCAAACTGCTGTAGCTCCACCTCTACCTTTTCTTCCCCTAGAACCAAAGCCTCATCTGTGTAATGGGTGCAAGCAATTACTTACTCTTTTTTTTTTCCCCCAATTACCCAGGAAGTTAAATGTTTTTCCTAATGACTGTGTGGCTGAACGTTCATCTCCCCATGGACTGATGTCGAGATCATTTCCCACATTTGGCTGTTGGGAGCAGTATTTTTGCCAACAATAACCAGGTCCCTAATCTTATCCCTGTGCTGAAGATTCCCAAATATCCCTTTCTAGCCCAGGAAGCTGGACTCACATGTCATCAGCCGGCTCCTTGTGCCCACTCGGGAGTCCTACCTAGTCCCTTCCACTCAGGAATTGCCGATCCAGGCACTGGGTCCTCCCTGGAGTGTTCCCAACCCACCCTCTCACCTCCGACGCCACTTTTTTTCTTTTCTCTTTTTCCCCTGTGGTTCTGGTTTTCCCCACCCCAACTTTCCTGCTGCGTCTGGATTGGAAATCAGAGCGCCTTGGCCGCTCTGTGACCAGCCAGCTGTGGGGTCTTCCCAGCAGGCTGCAGGCCAAGCCAGGCCTTGAACATTCTCAAACATTGGTAAAGTTGTTTTGGTGTCCAAAACGTTGAAAAACTGACCCCAGCCCTGATCCGGCACTCTTAAGACCCTCATGTGAGCCTCACGCCCAGCCCCCTTCCTGTAGACATGCCTAAGTACAGCATCCCTGTGTTAGTCAGCGTTTTCATTGCGGTGACCAAAACACCTGCCAAGAAGAACAGAGAGGAGGGAAAGGTTAATTGGGGCTCAGGGTTTCAGAGGACTTAGTCCACAGATGGCTGACTCCATCGCTCTGGGCCCATGGTGACACAAGAGCAGAGGACGTGGTGGGGCAAAGCAGTTCAGGGCAGGGCCACCAGGAAGCAGAGAGGGAGAGGGAGCTCTGCTCACCAGGGACAAAATATAGACCCTGAAGGGACACCCCCGCTGGACTACCTCCTCCAGCCACACCCCACCTGCCCACAGTCACCACCCAGTTAATCCCTATCAGGGGACTAATGCCCTGGTGGGGTTGCACCTCTCACAATCTCATCATTTCCCCTCTGAGTGTTCCTTCATTGTCTCACATGTGAGCTTTGGGGGGAACTCTAACATCCAAACCTTAACAATCCCTGCTCTCTCAGTGCCTTAGTAGGAACAAGCTGAGGCACTCTGGTTGGCTCCCCTATAAATGCTCTGTACTGATCACCCAGGTATTTGAACCTTCTTTCTTTGGAATCCCAAGTGGACCCATCTGGTGATGGTTTGGGGTACTCCCTTATGGGTATCCCCATGCTGCTGCTTTATAGTTGGCTCCAGCTATGGGCTCAGTGGAAAAAATGTCCCCCCCACCAAAATAAACCACCTGATTGTCTCAGCCTCAATGGCCCCTTCCTGACTTGCACATTTCTCTGCCTTATCTACTCCTGCCACCTGTCAACAAGACATCAGCCTCCCCAGTTCATCCTCTGTGCACTACCTCCTGCCTGACCCCTATCTCATCTCCCACAGCCTCCCCTTCCTGCCACTCCAGCTACCCCAGCTTTGAGATCATCCTCTGACATGACTGGCAATCTCCTGCCCCAGGGCCATTGTACTTGTTGGACCCAGTACCTAGGACTTGCCTATACCAGCCTTCCCAAGCTTCACTCCTGGCTCCCATTGGATGTCCTCTCCAATGTCACCTCTGCTGATCATCTTGTATATTCATCAGATACCAGAATCCTCTTTATTTTACCTTTTCTTTATGGTTATATTAGTTTCCTGTGGTACTGTAACAAATGACTACAGAGTAGGTAGCTTCAAACAAAGAAATTTATTTTCTCAACCTTCTGGAGGCCAGAAGTCTGAGATCAAGAGTCAGGAAGGCTTCATTTTCTCCAAGGGCCCTAGGGAAGGATCCTTCCTTGACTCTTGCAGCTTTGGGTGGCTGCCTGCACTCCTTGGCTTGTGGCCACATTGCTTCAATCTCTGCCTCCATTTTTACCTCACCTCTTCCTAATCTGTGTCCTTGTCTTCTCTTCTTTGATCTTGATGAGAGCAGGACTTGGTGTTGTTTCTTGCTCCATCCCCAGATCCTAGGGCAGGCCTCGAGCAGGGTAAATGCTTGATAAATGTCGAATGACATCTTCAGTAAATATTTTGGACACAGTGTTTTGTGCTCCAGTGTAGGAAGTTTTCCAGGGTATGCCCACCTCCAAGGTTGAATTCCCATGTCGTTTTTTGTCCTCAGTTCTTCTGAAATTATTATCCCACGAGTGACATTGAAAGGCTCCTTTAACAGTTGACACTTTCAGACTTTCCGATTCCTGGGTGTAAATGCTTTCTCCTCCTAGCTTTAATCTGCTCCTCTGCTGCCAGCACACATGTTAAGTAACTACTAGAATGTGGCTTAACTTTCTATTTCTTACCTGTCTTGGATCAAAAATTCTGAACAGTAAGGGGCACACAAATACATAAAGTAAAACAGACTAAGGCTGGCTGATAAATCTGCTAGAGTTTGAAGAGTCTCTCTTTCTCGGCTTAGAATTCATTGGACTTTGATGCTCTATTTAAGTGAGGAGTTATCAGCCCCTTAGAGGAAGAGACAGTAGCTACTGTTTAGCAGGATGTTTTAGTCAGCTTTTCATTGCTGTGGCCAAAAGATCTGACAAGGACAACTTAGAGGAGGAAAAGTTTATTTTGGCTCATGGTTTCAGAGGTTAAGTCCGTGGTGGGCTGATTCCATTGTTCTGGGTCCAAGATGGGACAGAGTGTCATGACAGGAGGGCGTGGCAGAGGAAAACAGCTCAGGGAATGGCAAGCAGGGAGCAGAGAGGGCTTGAGTGCACGGAGCCAAAGATAAATGTGATATAATCCCAAGGGCATGTCCCCGCGACCTGCTTTTTCAATCATGCCCTACCCGCCTACAATTGCCACCCATTGATGCATTCAAATTATTAATCCATCAAGTGGATTAACCACTGATTAGGTTACAGCTCTCGTAATCTAACCATTTCACCACTGAGCATTCCTGCATTGTCTCACACGTGAGCTTTGGGGACACCTGGTATCCAAACCATAATACAGGAACTTTCTCAATTTGAGTAATGACTCCAAATGTCCACAGGTCTTCCCATGCCAGTTGCAGCTAATAGAGAGTGAGGCTGTGAATTTCAACTCTGGGAGACCCTGAGTGTCTTGATAAGAGGACTGTGGATGGCTGAGGAGGGACAGGAGTTGAGCTAGCGTGGGGAGGCAGGTAGAGATCATCTCTGTCCTGAGCACTATGACAGGTGGCTCACCTGAAGGGGATGGAAGCATCTCCTTGTCTCTACAAAGGGTGGAGCCTCCTGTTGAGTTATATCTAGTCTGAAAATTGATGGCAGCATTGCCTATAATAGTATAGAAAAAAAATAGTATAGAAAAGGCACAGTGACTCAGGAGACGGTGTGTGTGTCAGCGGGGCCCTGCCGCAGAAGGTGTGGGGAAGAGTGGGCTCCGTGGAGGGCATGGGCGACAGGTGCTCTTCCAGACCCTGCTGCACCCTGCTGCACCCTGTTGTGCGAAAGAATTTGAATCAAGTGGCTTCAGGAAGTGGATTTGAACCTTGCATTAACTAGATTAAAAAGGTTTTGTTCTTTACTTTTTAAATTAATAGATGACATTATGTGATTCTATCATGTTGTACATTAAAATTGAAGTATAGTAGGCCTTCTGTATCCGTGGATCCATATCTTTAGAATTGCAGACCAACAATATTTAGAATAACAATACAACAATAAAAATAGTGCACATAAAATAGATTATAACAAATATTTGCATAGCATTTACATCGTATTAGGTACTTTAAGTAAATCTAGAAGTGATTTAAAGCATAGGGAGAATGTGTGTAGATTGTTTGCAAATATATGCCATATTATATGGGGGAATTAACATCCTCAGATTTTGGTAACTTCAGGAGATCCTGGAATCAATTCCACACACATTCTAAGGGAAGACTATAGATATTTATTATGCAATGGTTAAATCTAGCTAATTAACCAATGCATTGCCCTCACATAGTTATTATTTCTTGATAGCAATCCCTTTCTTCTTTAAATTTTTCAATAATATAATATTTTTTTCATTAGCCGTAGTCATCTAGCTGTACAATAGATCTCTGGAAATTTATTCCTCTTATCTCACTGCAATTATATATTAATTATATATCATTTATTCAACATCTCTTCATCTCTCCTCTCCCAAACACCCACTTCCCACTTGTGATATCCACCATTCTATTCTCTACTTCTATGAGATCAACTTTTTAAAAATCAAGTCTGTAGATTCAATGCTGTCCCTATCAAAACACCAATGACAGTCACAGAAGGTAAAAAAGAGCAATCCTGAAATTTGTATGGGATCACAAAAGACCTGAATAATCAAGGCAATCTTGAGCAAAAAGAACAAAGCTAGAGGCAGCTTCCTACCTGACTTCAAATTACACTGCAAAGTTGCAGTAACTAAGAAAGCAGAGTGTGAGCATGAAAGAGACACATAGATCCATGCAACAGAGTAGAAATCTCAGAAATAAACCCATGCATTCAAAAGTCGCGGATTTTTCATAAAGGTGACAAAAACATACACTGTGGAAAGGATAGTCTATTCGAAAGTTGTCATTGGAAAAACTGGGTATCCACACAGAAGAATACAGCTAGATGCTGTCTCTCTCCACATATAAAAGTCAACTGCAATGGATTTAAAGACATAATTGTAAGACCCCAAACTATGAAACTACTAGAAGAAAATAGGGAAATGTTTATGACATTAGTCTGTGCAAGGATTTTTTGGATCAGACCTCAAAAGCACAGTTAACAAAAGCAAAAACTGACAAATGGTGTTATATCAAACTATTCACTATTTTTAACTGAACTAAACCCTTCAGAGAGAAACCACAAGTCAGGGATTATAATAAGAATGGGAACTTAGGCAAACAGGAAAGGAAGGGAAAAGCTGAGAAGATCGACTTCCAATTTGAACACTTCATAAGTGTCATTTCAAAGTAAAAACAATAATATAATCAGAAAAGATAAGAAATCAACTCTTCCAAATTAAAAATTATTAAAAATGTATCTCAAAGATATAAAAATAAATTTCTAACCATTGTCATTAATGAGGAACTGCACCCAAAACATTTGTCATTGCCTTGAGATATGGACATGGGCAGGAATATTCATAGGGCCAACATAACATCTTAAACATTTGTCAGGGCTGGGGATCTAGCTCAGTTGGTAGAGTGCCTGCCTCACAAGCACAAGGCCCTGGGTTCAATCCCCAGTACCGCAAAAACAAACGAATGAAAGATTTGTTTATCTTATCATTTTTAAAGATAAAACATATCTTCAAAATATGTTTATAATTCACATTATATTAACACAGGGGCACATATTAATAATTTATAAAGAAACACACATATCTAGGAACATGCTCAAAAAGGTCTTTACTGGTGGGTGTGAGTACAAAGGAACATGGAGCCCCCTCTGCCCGTGGGGATGTGTTCCAAGACCCCCAGTGGTTGTCCGAAACTGAGACTATCCCCCAATCCTATGACTTAAGGCTTTTTCCATCTTAACTAAGTCCTTACCACACACTGGCTATAACTTGCAGTGTGAGTATTGCAACAAAATCAGCATAGGTTCCTTTTTCCTTCTTCACAATTTCATGGACAGAAGATTGGTTCTTACAGGAAGTCCTAAGTTGAGAGTTTTCACCTTTTCACTTGAAAACAGCACTTCCTGGCTTCTCCTTGGCATATCTGAATCGCCAGTGTCACTACTCTTGTGCTTGGGAGCTGTTGTTAAGGAACACAAGGGTTACTTGAATATGGCGCCGTCCATATGGCCCTTGAATATGGGCCTCAGCAGCATGGCTATGCTGGACAAAGGGATGACTCATGTCCAAGGCAGGACAGAGCAGGGTGGCAGGAGAGGCACCGTGCACTATTTAAAACATGAATTGTTTATTTCTAGAATTTTCCAGGGAACAAACCATTGAAAGCAGAACCAAGAATAAGGGAAACTACCAAATCCTACCCTCCTCTCCTCCCAAACACACTGCAGACTGCACCCTCCAGTCCTCCTGTTTGGTAGGAGCCAGGTCTGTGCCAGAGATTTTCAGCAGAATAAATGGGGCATGAAGTCCCAGTGCAAGGCCCTGCTGGTTCTTTCTTCTCTAGGTTGTGGAGGAGGACTTGTACTGAGACCCAGGATCAGAAGGCGAAAGAATCTATATCACTGAGGATAACTGCCTTGGAGAGTTGTCTAGGAATGAGTGAGCAAGAGCAAAAGTATTGTTTTCAGCCAGAGCTGTAGGGGTTGTTTGTTACTGCAGCATAATTCCATCCTGACCAATAGAGGAGGTGTCACAGGCTTGGTGTTGAGACCATGATCAGGTGAACCAGCTGCACATCAGTTACTGGAGGTTCCCAGTTGGCCACAGTCCACTCAGCAAGCAGATGGCCAGAGGCTGCCTTGATCACTAATGAACGTGGGCAGCCACTGGTCTTTGAACTTATTTAAAGAAATGTGAATTGTGTAAACCAGAATTCTGATGGATTGGGGTGCAGCTTGGCCCTGTCTTCTGATCCACTGATGTTTACCATTCTTCAGCAAATGAAAGGCACCTGCATGACTACCAGGAGGCCACCCTGTGGGAGAAACATGCTGCATCCCCTGGGTGGTTACAAGAGCCACGGAATATTCACAGCTTAGCTTGCTCTCCAGTGACTCATGTCAGGGATGCAGTAGCCTTTGGTATAGACACAAAGTCCCCTTACTAATGTTGGGGCTGCATCAGCTGCTGTAGGGCAGCCTTGGACTAGTTCTCCTGGAGGGCGACTCTGACTCTTCTTATTGGTCAGGGCTAAACAAGAGAGAGACTAATGTTGGCACATGGACTCCATAAGCAGGTAAATGACACTCCTGCTGGCTGTCAGTACCAGCAAAAGGACCAGGTTCCCCAAAAGACCTGGAATGTACCATGCTTCCATTTTGCTGGTCCTCTGACCCATGTTCTTCACTTGTCCATCATTTCACCTCTTAATTCTGGGTCCCAGTGCTCTGGATCTTGCTCGTCACCCTCCTTGCTTGGGAACTGTGCCTTTGGCTGTCATGCCCTCATGGACACATGAAGCTCAACAGTGCCACACAGGCTTGATGACCACCTCTGGGGAGACTCATCTTTGGATGCACATGCCAGATCTCATGGGTTACATTAGAAGATGTGGCTTCTGGATAAAGACTCAAGCCATGACATCCAGGGTTCATTTGGGATGTGGAGTGAGTTTCTGGGACATATAAAGTCCCAGAAAGAACTGAGGAATCCTCAGACCAAGCAGCCAATGACATTGTTTTCTCCATTCACTGGGGACTATGCCAGGTCCCAGGATTTAGTCCCTAAGAGTGCACGTGCCTACTCTCTATCTGTAGGCTGTGCCACACTCTGTCACTTAGAGTGGCAGGGCCTGGTCCTCGCCCTGCGAGAGCACTTCCACCTAGGCCTTGCACGGCTCCAAGAGTACTGGCTTACGTTACAGCACCCCTTTTCAGGCCTTCATGATTTCAGGTGTGTAGAAGTTTAGTCAATGTGAGGTGGGAGTGCTCTGCCCTGAAGAAATCTTATTCTTCATTCTCCATTTCAAATGTTAGCTTATGACTTCTCTCCATTTTTTTAAAAAAGACTTTACTTTTTGACCCTTTTCCTCTCTTATTATCTGGTTCTTCAGTTTCCACCAGCCAATTCCTTTGGCTGGTGCTGATGCTGGACAGTGGGGGCCAA
This sequence comes from Glaucomys volans, assembly GCA_020662805.1. Classification (NCBI taxonomy): domain Eukaryota; kingdom Metazoa; phylum Chordata; class Mammalia; order Rodentia; family Sciuridae; genus Glaucomys; species Glaucomys volans. The sequence continues at coordinate 298,909 of JAJEJO010004227.1, forward strand.
GTGTGACTGGAAGTCAGCAGATAGGCTGGGGAACAATGGCATTCTGCCTTTTCCTCCTTCAAGTGTGAATTCCCATTTCCCTATTAGCCTGAAAAAAAAATGCTTCCATTTGTATTAATCAATGACTTGTGCAACTGTGACAGTTGCTTAATATGGGCTTGCTTTGTGACTACCCAGGACTATACTTAATAATAATATCCACAATGAAATAAAATAATATCAATAATCAACCTAAAAAAGGTAGCCAGGACACCTGTACCTTTGAACATGAATTCTTCTCCTGTCACTAAAATAGGACTGCTATATTTGATGGTTCACACTGCAATCGGAAGCAATGGTGTAATCACTCACATTCTTCCCCCAAATTACTGTTCCCTGTGTCCACCTGCAGTCTTGGGGAGAAGCAGCCTGAAGTTCCAGGGCTGCCTTCTGGGTGGCAGTACCTGGCTGACTTTGTGCAGATGAGAGTGGAGGTAGTGGGGTCTCTGCCCGCTTCTTGTCTACATGAGACTTCTTTCTGGTGTGTTCTGGTTTCTCCTGCAAGGTGGGTGCAATTCCACGTCTCCCGAGTCCCTGCTAGCCCTTGGGAATAACTAACCATGCTCCTGGCTGGGGGATCAATGGGGCTTCTGGAAGAAACCTCCTTGGAAATACATTGTGATTGTTGGCAAGAGAAAAACGGAGTGTGATAGGCATCTGTCATTTTTCTCTAGGGAGAATTCATTTATCCCATTCGTAATAAGACTGTGTGGTATGCTTGTCAAAAGACAAAATTACAACAAATTTAGTCACAGATCTCATTTATCTGTGATTCATGAATTGGGGATGTCTCATTCTAAAAATAGAAGGAGAGCTCCCACAGGGCCAAGGCAGAACAGTGGGCTTTGTGAAGTGGGAACAAGAAACAGAACAAAAGAAAAAAATCCAATTGGTCAACGTCAGGTTTCTTATTATTAAGTGTTTTTGGTAAGGGCTAAAGCAGAGGGCATTTCCTATTATACTGGCTCAGGTAGACTGGAATCTCCTGTTGTCTGGAAAAAAATCAGTCTATTCTGGGATCTATCTGCTTCCTTAAAGTTTCAGTGTGGTAATGGGGCATTTGGCATACGTGACTCCATGTTGGTCTGGTCTGGTCTGCTGGGTCAAGTGCAGGAGCTCAGAGCGAACTCTGGCCTCCATCATTTTATCAGCATGCTGCTCCTGGTGACAGGCCGGTAGCATCTCAGGAGGGACAGGTAGAGGGATTGTGCCTCCTCCGGTGAGGTGCCATGGATGTGGTTCTGGGAGTAGAAGTATTTTCTGAGGCTCTGGAGAAGTTCTGCTTTTTTAGAACATGGTGGCCCTCTCGTGTTCCTTCTCTCATTCAGCCTCCTTTTGTCTGGAGGGTTCACATCAGGACACACTGTCCTGGCATCAAGGCTGTCCTGCTGGCACCTGCCCTCAAACCATTAAAAGCCCCTTCAGGCTCTTCCCCTGCCCTGAGCACTTCTGACCCACCAGCATCCCTGACTTTTATCTCTTCTCTCTCACAAGCTGCTTTCCTGAGAATTGGCATGAACATCCAGTCTGTTTTGTGTAGACACAGGTTGCAGGTTACTGAGATGGGCATACCGACTAGTACCTCTTTACCATCATTTGAAAAGGTTGTGGTTCTGGCTATTTCCAGCAACTGCATTTTGTGGTCCACTTTGTACTCCTGCTGAAAAGTAACTGAACAACTTTCTCCAAGTCTTCTGAAAAGACGAAGGTTCATTTAACAGACACCAGTTTAGATCCATTGCTTAAAGCCCATGGGGCCTTAATGGGACTCCGTTTGTGCAAGATCAGACTCAGATCTAGGTTGGGCTGAGGCCTCCTTCCAAATGCTGTTTCCCTATCAAGGTTAGAACTGATGGGTTGAAGACTCTAAAGACATTGAAGAACCACCAATTTGGACTTAAAAATCTTTTATTTAAAAATAGAACCTATAATTCTGCAGACAATGAGTTCTTAAAAATATGAATGCCCGCTGCCGTAGCTGAGGGGGGCCCCCAGAGATGAAGATGCAGGCCCTTCTGCTGGGATGCATTGTGAAGGAGGAAGACACCTCTTTGTCTCTCTGTCCTCAAGGAGGGTCTCGCTGGTGAGGAGCCAGGGAGCTCCAGCATCTGTCTCTAATTGGCCTGTGTCCCCTTTTTTCTCAGCTTGTCACATTCTGGAATGCTGTGATGGGCTGGCCCAAGATGTCATTGGCTCCATCGGACAAGCCTTTGAGCTCCGGTTTAAGCAATACTTGCAGTGTCCTTCCAAGATTCCCGCTCTCCAGGATCGGTGAGTAGGGATCCGGCACCACTTGCAGCAGCCTCTCTGTGTTTGATGACACTTTCTTTTAAAACTACATCCCCAAAGCTGCACTCTGGTCAGACCCAGTTCATCACAGGGTTTCCTGAGCCCAGAGACACCTGATCGTGCTGGGCTAAGGCCCAGGAAACCACAGATGGAAGCCAACATATGGATGATGCTTTGAATGTGTAGAAAATATTTTCTTGAAACTATAGTGATAGTAACCAAGGTTACCAAAAAGCGACTTCATTGTAATATTTTGTTCTGTTTCTTCTGCAACCATGTGATTTTTCCATATGTCACCTCCTTAGGTCTGTGCTATCACAGGTCCTAAATGTCCCATTGTCCTTGTCATTACAATTCACCAACATCCTGCTGCAAGGAGCTCCCACTGGCTGCCAGCATCCTTTCTGCTTTCTTGGCCTTGGTGGCCTAACAGCTTTGGAGTCTGCTGTGTGGCCTTGATCAAGTTCCTTAAACTCTCTGAGTCTGGGAGCTTCATCTGTAAAAAAGATCGGCTGACAGTTCAGTGTTAAGTGAAATAGTGATTGTCAACAGCACTTATGAGATACTGAGTTTATTATAAGTGACAGGCAGCATCTTCTGTCATGCTTCCTTAGGAGTATTCTATGCAGCTCAAAGGATTAAAAACCACAATACAAGACATGTGGGCCGTCCAGGATTCTGTCCTTCACTGAACTTGCACACACCCTGTCCTTGATCTACATGCATAGTGAAAATGTAAAATGGTTAAGACTTCACTGTGTGCTGAAGTCCTAGGTCAGTGTCTGCTTCACTACACTATTATGAAGGCCCCTTTCATCTCCCTTTCCCCTTTACTTCTCTGGGAAGAGACTGTGAATCTCTTATTTATCTCCTGGAAAATTCCCTTTAAGACATCCATTTTGGAGGCACCTGTGAAAAGTCCACTTTTTCCAAGGTTGATAGAAAGTTCAGCATGCTGGAGCAGGGAGAGGTCTGTAAGGGGAGGTAAAGGTAGGTAGTGGTAGTGGCCTGGGTACCCCTGGTCTGAGAACAAGTCAACAGAGGTTTTATTTTGTACATGATAGACACAGTTGTTAAAAGGAATCCATCGGGATGTGGGGGAAAAGGCACACTCATACATTGCTGGTGGAATTGCAAATTGGTGCAGCCACTCTGGAAAGCAGTGTGGAGATTCCTCAAAAAACTTGGAATGGACCCACCATTTGACCCTGCTATCCCACTCCTTGGTTTATGCCCAAAGGTCTTAAAATCAGCTAAGTTTAGGGATGCAGCCACATCTGTGTTCATAGCTGCTCAATCCACAATAGCTAGATTGTGGAACCAACCTAGATGCCCTTCAATTGAAGAATGCATAAAGAAACTGTGGTATATATACACAATAGAATATTACTCACCCATAAAAAGGAATAAAACTATGGCATTTGCTGGTAAATGGGCAGAGTTGGAGAATATCATGCTAAGTGAAATAAGCCAAGCCCAAAAAACCAAAGGCCAAATGTTTTCTCTGATCAGTGGATGCTGATACATAATGGGGTTGCGGGGGGGATATTATGGGGGGATAGGAAAGAATGGAGGAAGAATGAATGGTGTAGAGGGAAAATGGGATGGGAGGGGGTGGGAGAAGGAAAAATAGTAGACTGCGACAGACAGTACTACCCTATGTATATGTAAGATTATATGAATTGCATGAATAAAAAATAAATTAAAAAAAATAATAAAAAGAAAAGGAATCCATCGGTATATATGTGTGTTACCAGGATAAATCTTGAACAAATTGGAAACAGACATGAACCTTTTGAAAATATATAAGCAATTGTACATATTGTTTATGGATAGGTACATTTGTGTAAAGAGTATCAAGAACATCTAAGAATATCAACTACAGGATATCTGAGGATGGGTGGGGGTGATGGGTTGGTTTGAAGTGGATTTGTCAAATGTAATTTTCCCTCACACTTTAAAATAAAAATGTTTTAATATACACAAATAATTTTAGAATGAATACCTATATATCCAGCATTTAGTATCTGCCACTAACACACTAATGACCTATCTATCGATTCAGAGTGTGATCAACTTCCTCCCTCCCTCCCTCCCTCCCTCCCTTTCTCTCTCACCTTCCTTTCTGTTTTCTTTTATTATTTATGCATCTATTTTATTTCTTGAGGTCCTAGGGAAATTTTAGTTCTTTAAAGAAAGGTGGCAAGAAACATAGCAAAATGGGTTATTTGATCAATCCCAGTGGTGGATGCCTAGGCATCTTTAAGACTATTATGGCTTTCTGTATTTTTTTTTTTTTTTTGGAACTGGGGATTGAACTCAGGGACACTCGGCCACTGAGCCACATCCCCAGCCCTATTTTGTATTTTATTTAGAGACAGGGTCTCACTGAGTTGCTTAGCGCCTTGCTCTTGCTGAGGCCGACTTTGAGTTCGTGCTCCTCCTGCCTCAGCCTCCCAAGCCACTGCGATTACAGGCATGAGCCACCACGCCCAGCGAGGCTTTTTGTATTTTTTAAAATGTTGCATTAAAGTCAGATGAAATGATTTGTACAAACATGGGTAGAGGGGAGTTAATTCAACTGTATTGCTTCTCTGGCAGTAGATTCAGGGTATGAAGTCCTGGATATGTTAAGAAGTGTCCTGTTTAAGTCTGAAGATCTTCAAGAGGAGAGGAAAGGAAACAGACAAGATCTGATCCTTTGGGAAACACTTCAAATGTAAATACTGATTAGATTTCTATAACAGAATATTATAATGGGCCTTTCCCGCAGCTTGGTGCTGCGGGGCTTGTCCCGCTGAGCGTCTCAGCCTGGGGCCGGTGCTCCTTATGTTCTCTGCGCAGGCTCGGGAGTGCAGAGCGAGGTTGCCCTCCAGCCCAGCATGCCTCCTCTACCTGCCCTCTCCTGTCACCCCGCCCAGTCTCTGGGACCTGCACGGTGGACAGTAACACCGGCGGGCGTTCCTCCTGCGGCACCAGCTCCCAGGCACAGCTTTGCTGACGCTCCTGTCTGGGGGAGTTCTCCCTGGTCTTTCCGCTCTCTTCTTCTTCAGGCCATTTCTCTCCAAGTAGGGAAGCATTTGCTAGAAGCCGGAGGATTTGGTCCTGTTTCCCACGTTGCTTGGGTGGAGATGGGCAGGTGAGGGTGGCAGAACTGTGGCCATGTTGGCGCCTCCCACGCTGCACAGGTGGCCTCAGTCTCCCTGTTCTTAGAGCCAGGCTTCCCGGCCCCTCTGTCTCCGCTGGTGAGGGGAGTTACTTATTCCTGTATTATTTTTTGTTCATCATATTAATTATTGGGGAAGACCTTCTGTGATCTGGATTCCTCACCCTTCTTTAGCTGAAAATAAAACCAGAACATTTCAATGGAGGGTGGCTTTGGTTATGGTCTGATTTTCCTGAGAGCATCTTAACACAGCACCAGAGAAGACAATGAAAAGCAAATCAAATGCAGCTAAAGCTCTGCATATTATTATTATTTTTAAAAGTTGATATGTAGGGTTGGGAATGTAGCTAAGTTGGTAGAGCACTTGTCTCGCATGTTCAAGGTCCTGGATTTGACCCCAACATGACAAAGAGGAAAGTATGATTGATAAGTAATTTTCACATCATAAAATTCACCCTTTACACTGTATAGTTTAATGTATTTCATATATTTGGAGGTTTTAGAATCATCACCATTAATTCCAAAAAAAAATTATCAACACACACACACACACACACACAAATCCCTCAGTATCCATTAGCAATTACTCGGAATTATCCACCTTCCTCTTTCTAATTCTTATTAATTTTCTGTCTCTATGGATTTCTCAATTCTGGCTTCTTTGTATAACTAGACTTATAAATGTGTGTGTGTGTGTGTGTGTGTGAGTTCTATGTTTGTTGTGACAAAATATCTAAGAAAAATCACTGTAAAGGTGGCAAGATGTATTGGGTTTCAGAGGTTTCAGTCCCAGGTCACTTGGCCCCATCACTTTGGGCCTGAGGTAAGGTTAAGCATCATGGTGGAGAGAGCATGGGGGATCAAAGCTGCTCATCTCATGGCTCAGAAGGAAAGAGAAAGAGAGCGGGGAGAGGGACAGAGAGAGAGAGAGAGAGAGGAGGAAGGAGGAGGTGGAGGAGAAAGAAAAAAGAAAAGAGGAGGGAAGGGGAGAGGAAGGAAGGAAGGGAAAGAAAGGGAAAGAAAGACGGGACACGATGCAGCTTCAGATGCAGTCCCAAGGACCTTCCTCCTTCAAGTAGGCCCTGTCTCCTAAGATTTCACCACCTGTCAATAGCTCATTAAATCATGAATCCATCAATGTATCCCTCCATTAAAGAGATCAAAACCCTCACAATCCAGTAACCTTCCAGAGGTCCCACTTCTGAACACTGCCGCCTTGGGGACCAAATCTTCAGCACATGAACATTTAGGGGACATTTCAGATCCAAACCCTTAGAGTATGAGTCTGCCTTCTTTCCTTAAAAGAATGTCTTCAAGATTCATTCACGTCACAGGATTCATCAGGATTTGGTTCTTTTGGGAGCTCTTAGTAATATTCTGTTATATGGATTAATAATTTTTTGTTCATCCACTTATTTGTTTACGGACATTTGGTTTTGGTTGTGTCTCTTAGCCACTGTGAACACTGCTTCTATGAAGATAGAAGTTTTGTATGGACGTGTTGCAGTTACCTTGTGCATAGACCTCAGAGTGGGAACGCTGGGTCCAGTGGCCATGTGATGCCGAGCTTTGTGAGAAACTGCCAAGCTCTTTTCCAAAGTGTCTGCACCACTGGGCATCCCCATAAGCTATAGGAGAGGCTTCTAATTTCTCCGTGTCCTCAACACTTGTGATGATGTCTTCTCATTTTAGCTATCCTAGTGCAAGTGAAGTGGTCTCCACTGGGATTTCGATTTGCATTTTACTGATGACTAATGATGTCAAACATCTGTTCATGTATTTATTGGCCATATGTATATCTTCCTTGGAGAAAGTTCTGCTCAAATCTTTGGTCCATTTTTAAAGATCAGGTTACTTATCTTTTTATTTTTTAGTTGTGGCAGTTCTTTATATATTCTGGATTGAAGGATTTTTTTAAAAGATATGTAATTAGCAAATATTTTCTCCAATTTTGTGGGTTGTGTTTCTTTCAAGATGTTGTATGATTTTTAGCATACAAATATTGTACTTATTTTAGTGATTTTCTCTTAAATATTTTGTTCCTTTTGATATATAATAAATGGAATTCTTTGTTAATTTTATTTTTATTTCTCATTTTTAATGTATAAAATACAATTGATTTTTGTAGATTGATCTTATATCAGCCTTGTTCCACTCACTTATTACTACTAATAACTTTTTTATGGATACCTTGGGATTTTATATTTACAGGATCAAGTCATCTGCAAATGAACATGACTTTCTTCCTTTCTTTCTAATATAAGTGCCTTTTGCTACGCTTTATTATCTTCTCTGACTGGAATCTTCAATACAATGAGTAGATTAGGCAAGAAGGGACATTTTTGTCTTGTTCCTGCTCTTAAGGGAAAGTATCTGATCTTTCATCATTAGTTGTGATGTTAGCTGTGGGCTTTTATTAGATGCCTTTAGTGGAAATGACTTTCAATTCCAAGTGTTTTATTACTATTTTAGTGTTTTCTTATGCAAAGGTATTGGATAATTTCAAATATTTTTTCTGTGTATGTCAAGATAATTATGTGATGTTTATTTTTTATTATATTGATATGGTATATTATAGCAGCTGGTTTTATTAAACATTGAACCAACCTTGCATTCCTGAGATAAATCCCACTTTGTCATGGTGGATGGTGTATAATTCTTTTTACAAATTGTTGGACTTGGTTTGTTAGGAATAGTAGAGTATTTTCCATCCATATATTGATATATACTTTTTTTCCTTCTGATGTCTTTGGTTTTGGTATCAGGGTATTATTGACCTCAAAGATTGAGTTGCCTCCTTGCCTAATTTTCAGAAGAGTTTTTGAAGAACTGCTGTTAATTTTCCCTTAAATGTTTATTGGAATTCATTAGGAAGCAATATGTTCCCAGGCTTTTCTTTTACCAGATTTTTGATTGCAAATTCAATCTTCTTATTTGTTACTCTATTCAGAGTTTCTGTTTCTTCTTAAGTCCATTTTAATAGTTTGAATTTTTCTAGGAGTCTTTCCATTTCATTTTCAAAAATTGTTGGCATAAAATTATTCATTTTTTCTCTTATAATCCTGTTTATTTCTGTATGGTTGGTAGTATTGTCTTCTCTTTCATTTCTGATTTTATAATTTGAGCCTTATCTCCTTTTCCTTGGTCAGTCTAGCTAGACCTTTGACAGGTTTGCTGATCTTTCCAACTCCAGGTTTCATTAATTTTCTCTATTGTTTTTCTGTTGTTCATTTCCTTTATTTATATTTTAATGATATCTTCTTCCTTTTGATTGCTTTTGGCTTAGTTTGCTCTTTCTTTTCTGGTTTCTTAAGGTGGAATGTCAGTTATTGATTTGGGGTCTTTCTTTTATCTTTAGGTATTTTATTGTATAGGTATTTCACTCTAAGCATTTATTTTATTTTGTTCCATAACTTTTGGAGAGTTGTTTTTATTTTTGTTCATTCTGAAAGAAATGTCTAATTTCCCTTGTGATCTTCTTTTTTTGATCTATGTTTATTGACAAATAGGTTAATTTCTACATTTTGTGAATCCCACAAAATTCCTATTGATTTTTGTTTTGATTCCAACATTGTCTGAAAACATATTTTTTATGACTTCAATCTTTTAAAATTTTTGAGGGTCATTTAATGGCTTAACATAAATGGTCTATCCTGGAGAACACTCCATACGTACTTGAGAAAAACTTTTATTCTGCTATTGTTGGACAGAGTGTTTTGTAAATGTCTCTTTGGTCTAATTGGCTAATTATATTGCTCAAAGTTCTATTTCTTAATATTTCCAGTTCCATCTATTATTGAAAGTTGTATATTATTGTCTCTGAGTATTATTGTTAAATTGTCTGTTTCTCCCTTTGTTTTTTCCTAAAGTGTCTATGTCTGTCATAGAAAATGTACAGTCAAATCATATTTCAATCCATTCTGCCAATCTCTGACTTTTGATTGAAGTGTTTAATGCATTTATATTGAATATAATTACTGAAGATTTAGGATTTTCCCCTGCCATTGACCATTTTTTTCTTCAAATGTCTTCATTTTCTTCATTATTGTGTCTTCAAATGTTGTTTTCCTCTGCCTTCCTCAGTCTCTCTTCTCCTTTGGGGATTCCATTATGTGTATGTTGGTATGCTTAATGGAGTCCAGTAGGTGTCTGAGGATCTGTTCATTCTCTTAATCATTATTTTCTTTTTGTTCTGTAAACTAATTAATCTCAGTTGACCTATGTTTAAGTCCTGCCATTTGTTCTTCTGCCTGCTCAAACGTGCTATTACTACCCTTGAATGATTTTTTAAAAAATTTTGTTATTCGAATTTTCAACTGTAGAATGTATTTGTTTTATTTTTATTCTTTTTGAATGTATGTCAATATTCCTTATCTCATGAGGCATCATTCTCCTGTTTAGTTTTTATACATGACTTTTTAGTTCTTTTACCACATTTGAATTAGTTAATTTAGAGTCTGTTTACTTAGTCCAGAGTCTAAGTTTCCTTGGGGCCATTTCCTTATATTTATTTTTTCCTATATACAAGCTATTGTCTCCTGTTTCTTCATGTGCCAGACAGTTTTTGTTAAAACTGGAAATTTAGATGATATAACGTGCAAACTAAAAATCATATTTCTCCCCTTTTCAGGTTTGTTGTTGTTTGTGGTTGTTTGTTTCGGTGACTTTTCTCTACCCAATTTGGGAAGTCTATATTCTTTGTCATATATGTCCACCAATGGCTGTGCTCAGTTAGCTATATTACTTTGCTAATGATTGGAGACGTGTTTCCTTAAATGTCTGGAACCACTAAGCCTCCCAGTCTCTGCTGATGGGGCTGTGTGTGTGTGTGTGTGTGTGTGTGTGTGTGTGCGAGACTCCTTCAACCTTCAGCCAGGCAGTTGACAGCTTTACCTTAGCCTTTGCTTTCTGTTCATGCAGAGATTCAAGGTCAGCCAAAGGTGAGAGCTTAGGGCTTCTTATCTTGGTCCTGTGCAGACACACAACCCTAGGCATGCACATAAGCCTGCATATGCATGTGTCTTTCTAAATGCCCCGAAATATGTTGGAGCTTGTTAAAATCCCTATAAAAACTCATATGCCAGCTTTTCCTTTCAAGCTTTTTGATTAATCTACTGTTAAACCCAAATGTCTCCCACTCCCTGAGTAAACCACAATGTTAAACAATCACCTCTAATTGTTTTTGACAAGTGCCCTGGGGAAGAGATCATTTGTCTCTTTGGGTGAGCTCTGAATCAGGTCAAATAAAGACAAATGCAAAGAAATGATCACATTTTAGGAGATGAAAATGCTAATTACTCTGATTTGATCATTGCGTATTATATAAATGTATTGAATTGTCACATTGTGCCCCATAAATGTACATGATTATTATGCATTAGTTCAAAATAAATTTTGAAAACAGGACCTTTGGGAGTTGGGTCTTTCAAGGATCAATAAAGTCAAATAGTGGCTGTCTCTGGGAATGGGGCTTTGAAGGAGTCTCGCTCCTGTTTTGTCCTTCCCTGACTGCCAGGATGTTGATTTTCACTGTGATTAAGAACACTTGGTTTCCCAGGCCACCACAGAGATGGAAATAGGGCAATTTAAAAATGCCACAAAGATACTGTTCTCATAATTTTTAACAAATAAATACTCCCTGGGGTACTGTATGATTCCTGAGCTGCTGGTTAATTTCAAGAGTTTTGTAAAAAAATTTCTGACCAAAGTTTATCTCTGGACAATGGAAGAGACAATTTTTAAAGGTTTTTATTCTGCCACTTTCTCTGAGGTCCCTTAATCTTCATTTTTTTAGTTGATTTTATTTTATATAAATTTTGTGACACACTGAAATGTGTGCCTGTACCTTGACGACCTGGTTATCTTTACTTATAAATTATTTATTTCTCAATTAAAATGCACAAAAGGATTGTGTCAGATAGGACTGGAATTTTCCAATGGGTATAATTCTGAATAAAGCAGACCTTTTGATCGAACTACTCATCTGATTTTTATATATGCCCATGATATAGATGGCTGAGAGGGCCATCTACTCTATAAAGAATTCAGTGACTGAATTCTTTTTTCTTGGCAGTACATATTTTATAAGCTCATTTTCCATTACTATAACAAAATACCTGAAGCTGGGTATCTTGGTAATGAAAATAAGTTTATTTTATCACAGTTTTGGAGAAGGAAGGGCATGGTACTATCATATATTCAGCTCTCTGAAGACCATTTTAGATGTATCGCATGATGGTGGAAGCACAAGAGGAAGGAGGACATCAATTCTTGAAACAAGGAAACAGAGAGAAGGACCTGGGTCCTACAGTCCCTTCTGAGGGCACACCCTCAATTGTCTATGACCCTCTCACTCGGCTATGCCTCTTAAAGGTCCTACTACCTCCCAATACTGCTGCCTTGAGAACCAAGTCTCCAACACATCAAACTTTGTGGGGCAGGTCACACTTAAACCATATCCAAACCAAGCAGGTACTCACAGTAGATCCGTTGAGTTTGCCTATAAGCTCAACTTTTGACAAAAGCTCTTGAAAATCATTTAACAGAATGCAGAGTCTGGATGAACCATGGACAGAAGAGGAGGGGGATGGCCAAGACCACCCATACTACAACAGCATTCCCAGCAAGATGCCTCCTCCAGGAGGTTTCCTTGATGCTCGACTGAAAAACAGATCCCATGCTCCTGACACTGCCCAGGTAAGTCTTACGCTTTTCTCCTGCGTTGGAGGCTCACTGAACTTTATTCCTTTAATTCTCTTCAATGTAATTCAGGCTGATGTTCCAGTTAACTTCTGACACAATCACTCACACAACTTTCTTTTGCTGGATTTCAAGATCCAGCATGCGAGTAGGAGATGCTTTTGCTTAACATCACAGCGCATTAGCCAAGTGCCTTGGAATTATATTGTGGTTCCTGAGATTTGAATCTAGGGAGTCCTCTCTATCCTAGGGCAAATCCCATCACACTGTGAGTGGTCTTAATGAGGGGAAGATAGAATTTGTGTGATATTTTGGGTTCTCTGAAAAGAGAGTGAATATAGAACCTTAAATTATGAGAATCTTATACATTTTTCTCTTTGCTTCATTCCCCCTCCAACTTAAAATTTCCATTTAACTCAAAATTACCTTCTCTATCTTTTTATAGGAATTTTTCTATTCTTTTTCTTTTCCCCCCCAGAACTGATGTGGAACCCAGAGCCTCGTGCATACCGAGCTCATGCTCTACCACCGAGTTCCAGCCCTGACATTTTTTTTCACCATTATCTACTTATGTCAATGATAATAACCTTAATAAAAATGGCAAAATGACACTGATATCAAATTTCTAACACCAAAAGGGAATTTTCTTGTTTTTAGGGAGTGGGCGTCCCTTATTGTGAGGGACTGTGGATGCCTGTATTGGATGGGAATGGCAGGCACATGGACTCTCTCTTTAGTTAAAATCCATTTTAGAACATGTGGAGTGATGCAGCCACATGTGCGGAACTGACTGTGCCACCATACTTGGGGAGGGACGGTGAGGTTTTGAAAACAAGGAGACCATGTGTGTGGTCTTGATGGGGATGCAGCCTTCTCCTTACACCCACACAAATTTATTCGTCAGATTTTAATACAAACTGTGAGACATCAAGGGAAAAGATTGGATGTAGCAGGGAAAGCAGTTACTGCATCAGGGTCCCACCCACTGCACCAGGGCTCTCCAAGACGGGGAATGAGAAGAGGGTGATGCTTTCTTTCTATGTATTTACATGTGTCTACAGTTTGCAGGAAAAGAACAAACTTATTACCAGGGAAGACACTTGGGGGACACATTTGGCGAAGACTGGCAGCAGACACCTTCCAGGCAAGGTGAGAGGCAAGGTGAGGCCGTCGAGAAACAAAGCATGCTTGGGATGAGTAATGTGCTTGCCAAGGGGCTGTCTGGTCCCTGTGGAGTAGAGGAGTGAGGCCCTGTGATGTTTTCTGTGGGGGGCGTTGTAGATTCCTGAGTAGACCATAGAAATGGAGGCAATAGCAGCATCGGATGACCACTGGCCCAATCCTGTAGTGCCTCCATACCCAGGTCCTGTCCTTACCCATCATCAATTACTGTCCTTGTGCATCCTGGAGACTGACCGGTCTCAGGCCCTACATGCTTTTAGAAGACATGTCCAGCTCTTAGCAAATCTAATAAAATGTACTTCATGATATGCTAAAAATAGTTTAGATGTGACTACCTAGATATAGCTAGGTAGATATAACTAGATCTAATTTAGATATAACTACCTATAACCCTGATATCGTCTAAGAATAATTTGGACCTATTCAGATAGAACTTAGTAATTTACATAGAACTTGCTATCTACTCACATGTCTTTATTTTCTGTAGTTATTAATATAAGTACATGTGTATGTATTCATTTCTCTCTTTCCATTCATTCTATCATCTATCTTTGATCCATCCATCTATCCATTCATCTGTCCATTCATCCCTCCATCAATCTGTCTGTCCATTTATCCTTTAAGTATTTCTTTTAATTTTAAATTTTCTTCTTCTCAAAAATTTTCTTAACTCTTTCAATAGTTCTGAGGCCCTGCTACAATGTAAGTCTACAAGGTCTAAATGAGGTGGATCCAACTCATACCATTATGAATATAAATTCAACTACTTATTGATTTAATATTAAGATCTATCCCTTTATTATAACCATTTGAGCCAGGAATCAAATGACAACAAATTTTTCAAATTTTCCTCATGCAAAAAATTTCATGTCTATCCTAGTGAAAGGAAGACCCACAGAACTGGCCCTGTCAACAAAGCACAAGGCCTGGCTAAAGCCACCATGTGGCTCTGCCTCAGAGTAGGATGGAAATAATCAAAGATATGATTTTATCACAGGTACATTTGCAGTGTGAGCTATTCAACTCTGTTCTATTTATGTTTATAGTGTATTAGATAACATATGCATGTGGAGACACAATTGTCAAAGACACAATTGTCTAAATGTTTACTTTATTGTAAAATAAATCAGGCTTACTGCAAAATAAATCTTTTTTATATATTCAAGTTGTTCCAGCTGGTTCAAGATCAGAGAAGGTAGCAGACCCACCAGGGCAAAATGCATCTTATACATGTTCCCCATATGGAACTTGAGACTCATAAGTCTCAGTAAGTCTCAAGCTCTTATTTTAAAATAATAAGTATGTTTTCCCATAAAACAAATAAGAATGTCGCTTGTTAATTTGCTCGTAGCTACTCCTCCTAAGTGAGTGTGAACTCAAGGGACCACCATGGCAGGTGTCCATCTGTCCCAGGTCAGGATCTGCTGTTATCTGCAATGGGAGAGGACTTTCAGGAAAGTCATTCATGGGGCTTTTGATCTCCTCTTTGAAATGAGCTGTGGAATTCTTTTCTAAAGGATATTTGTTCACAGTATGCCCAAATGTGTGCACTTAAATAGCAGTTCCTAACCCTAGGGCAGGTCATCCAGAAATAGCCTTTACACATAGAAATTGTGTGTAGGATTCAGAGAGTAGAATTGCAGCTCGTGGGTTTGCAGGTGAGATTTCCCAGGGAAGGCATATCAGCAGGCCAGCTCACCCTCAACCATGCTGGCTGGGAGATGGCTGTGTGCTGGCAAACACCCAGCAGCAGGCTCTTGGCAAAGGATTTTTAAAAGCCCTGAAATGACTCTTGCTAGTTGCACAGAACCATCTTCAACATATATCCCTGCCCCCAGGGCATGAAAGATGCCCTCTTTCCAGAAATGACAGCACCACAGGGCATTCTCTTGGATAGGTTTATTTAACTGAATTTGAGAAAAGGCAAACACAGAAATCGGGATCCAGTCAGTCCTGGCAACACCTCTTTTGTCACCTCTGGGTGACAGAAGAGCAGACCCTGGGCTCACTCAGCCTCAGTACCCCTTTGATCAGCTGAGAAGTCCTGTTGAGGCAGCATCACTGCCTTGTAAGAGGGGGTTTCTCAATTGTGCACCCACCCTGGGCTCCCTCTCTAGATCCAGGTCATCAGTGTTGGCTCTGTGCTGTAAGGAAGAGGTCTCAATTCTTTAGGAGGCACTTACTGACACTTAAATAAAGAGCAGCTAAACCACGCCTTGCAGTTCTCCTGCTCAGGTATTTGATCTCAGAGTGTTTGTTAAGGAGAGAAGACGACGGGGCATCTTCTGGCTGCTGGGCTTGCAGGACCCTGGGGCAGTGTGGCCCAGAATCATTGATGAGAGCTGTAACCAATATGGTGTCCCACTTTGACACGAAGGACAGAGAAGCATCCTAGGAAGGGTAGGGTACAGCAGAGACAGGCCTAGCAAATGAGAATTAGCTGATAGGGATCTTCAGGAAGAGTGTTCCCATTGGTGGGCTTAAGGAACCCTCTGTGGAATGGTGGGTGGTTTAACTAATAGAGGCATGAGTAGTGTTGCCATGCTGAGAGAAATAGGGACATGTTTTTTTGTTGCAGGGTCCTTGGACATCTACAGTATGCCAGAAGGAAAATCACATGCAGCCCCCATGGGAGAAGCACCCACCTACGTCAACACCCAGCACATCCCACCACAGGCCCGGCCGGCGGTGGCCAACAGTGCAGAGAGCAGCCCACGGAAAGACCTCTTTGACATGAGTAGGTTTCCATTTGTCTCTTGCTTTCTTCTCTTTTGAGGTTACCTTGTACACTGACTCTTACTTGCTCTCTGTGCAATGACTGGATTTTCTGCTAGCAGGGTTTTGATTAACAGTGGTGATTAGCTGCACTTCTCTGGGCTACAATAGGGCTCATTTATGGCTTTGGGACTTATATAACACTCTCTGCAGTCCAGAGGCAAAGCCAATTTCCCTCTTTTTCTGGAACCGACTTTCTTATTGAAGAGCTGCAAATGTATTGAGATAACATGCACAAATAAATGGGCTCAGTGATCTATACGCTTAAATATTAATTGGCTATTAAATGCCAACTATTGTATTAGTTGTCAAAGATGCGAAGGCGAAGTGGGCCATATTCACAGAGCTGTCAGTCTACCAGGCAGGGCCAGCGTATGAACAAGAAACCACATGCACCTCTCTCTTACGGTATTTTCTTTCTCTCCCTCCCTCTTTTCTCTTTCTCGTTGTTTCTCTCATTTTTCTTTTCATCCCCTCTCTCTTTCTTTTCTCCTACCCACTTCCAAAAATTTGTTGAGCACTTCCCATGTGTCGAATGCTTTTCTATTTAGTGGAGATATCAGAAAGCGAAATAGATGGTCCACACTCAATGGGTTTTAAACAACCAGCTGTGTATCACCAGATGGCAAGAAGTCCTCACAAGCTGTGAACAACAAAATCAGACAGGGACAGTGATGGACAGTGATCAGAGGGGGCATTGTGGTGGCATGTGAACCATGGGATTTCTGTTTGTCATGCAGATCTGGAAGGTAGATAATATTCTTACTAACACTATCCCTATTCTATAGAAGAGGAAATGGAGACTCCTAGAGGTTAGGAACTTCACCATGTGTAAAAGGCTTTGCTGGTCTAGTATTTGCTACTCCAGGTATCAGATGTGGGTGAGGACAGGGTCACCTGTCTTTACGATTAAGTCATTCTTTTCCTCAGCCAATTTGGCTTCCTAACACACTGGACTCCCATTTTGTCAAAAATCACCTCAGCTAGAAGAACTCTCAAATCTCAGTGTTGATAAGCATCTTAGATCCCTTAATTCAATGCTTTCATTTTCTTAAAATGAGGAAACAGCCCAAGTAGTGTGGAGCCAGTTTCCTAAGCTACAAAGTGGTGACTCTCCCAGCCTCTGCTTCAGTTGTTATGGTATCTCCCAACTGTAGTTTTGTTGTTGTATTTATGGGCAGGTCATTTTTACTATTTAACTTAGTCTGTTTGCCAGTAACTCCTGGCCCCAGAGCCTGGGGAGAGCTAGGTTGGGTGGACTTTGAGAAAAATGGGAAGTGGAGCCACTCTTTTCCCATCAATTAATTTCTATTTCTGTTCCAGAAACCAGAGAAGGGGAGATGGAAGGTAGAAAGGGTCTTAGAAAGTCTGGTGTCTATTAAAAAGTAACTAAAATATAAAAGCCAGTACCATGTTGTTTATCTTGAACCACTAGTGCTAAATACTAGTGGTGGTGATGATGGTAATGATGGTGGTGATGATGGTGATGGTTATGGTGATGAAAATGATGGTGGTGGGGATGAAGATGATGATGACAATGGTGGGGATGGAGGTGGTGATAATGGTGATGGTGATGATGATGGTGGTGGTGATGGTGGTGGTGATGGTGATGATGGTGATTGTGAAGATGATGGTGAGGGTGATGGTGGTAATGTTGGTGCTGATAGTGACTATGCTGACCAATGTGAATGTGGGAACAAATGGGATGATGCTCATGATGGTGAAGACAGCAAAGCTGGTGAGGCTGCAGAAATGGTACAACACAAACTTCCAGTTACTCCAGGTGTTCAGAAAAGATGACAAAAGAGGAAAACCCACAGACATAATTTTGCCCTATGGTTCTAGCTTCTTTTCCTCCCTAGGCATGTGAAAGACTTAGCATTTATCAAAAAGATCTAATTTTGGTTTCATGTATTCATCTCTTTGCTTTCTATCCTCTACTAATTGCCAAATTTGGCTTATTTTACAGCATCCATTGGATACTTAAAGAGTATGAGCTATGTTCTAGGAACAGTGTGAGGCTCTGGAGACAGCTGTGCTCAGGAGAGAACTATTCCTCTTCTTGTGGTGCTTGCACTGCACTGGGTGGGCAGTGAGATCCTAAATCACCCATCACACCTACATTTGCACACACCATGTGCATGTTTCAGAGTGCTTCTGTACATACCGCCTTACTGGAAAATTGAATATTGAAATTTAATTAGACATTTCTGTCTCCTTCCTTTGCCACTGGTCTTCCTTGCTGTTAGAGCAGCGGTTTCCCCATCCACAGCCACCTTGTAGTGAGAGGTGTGCTTCAAAGGGCACAAAGCCAAGCTTGGTGTCAGGCAGTTAAGCAAAAGCCCTTTGCTGTAGGGAAGTAAATGAAGGTACAGGGGAGTGAGAGCCCCTATCCTAGAGCAAGTCACACAGAGGCACCCAAAGGTTTTGAAGTAAATCGTTGGTAAGTTGGACTTAGGTTCTACATGAAATCAAAGCTGCATAACTTGTCTTTACCTTTGGTATTAGCAAGTTTTTATTCAGAATTTATTAAGGAATGTGGCCAACATTTCAGGGAAAGTAGAGGGAATGAACCCTGGCCTCTTGCAATATGCAACAATGAAGTCCTTCTACCTAGCTAGACAGAGGGTGAGCTTGAATCCTTAGCACAAAGCAGAACTTCCAGCTGTCAGGGAAAACAGACTCACCAGAGGGAGTCATGCCAAAATTTGGGCTGTGCTTGTGATTGCTTATTATGCTAAGTCTTGATATATTACCAGCCAGTGATTTTTCTTTAGTTTTCCTAACCGGGGGGCTTTGTTTGCATTTCCATCTCTTACATTATATTTTTATCATTTGCTCTTCTTGTGATTGACTCACTGTTGGCATGTCATTGATGCAGAGCCTTTTGAAGATGCACTCAAGAACCAGTCCTTGGGACCCATGTTGAGCAAAGCAGCCTCCGTGGAGTGCATCAGCCCCGTGTCACCCAGAGCTCCTGATGCCAAGATGCTGGAGGAACTGAAAGCCGAGCCATGGTACCAAGGAGAGATGAGTAGGAAGGAGGCAGAGGGGCTTCTGGAGAAAGATGGAGACTTCCTGGTCAGAAAGAGCACCACCAACCCAGGCTCCTTTGTCCTCACGGGCATGCACAATGGCCAGGCCAAGCATCTGTTGCTGGTGGACCCTGAAGGCACGGTGAGGCATGGGACAGGGCTTCTCATAAACTTGTACCAATCTCTAACCATCTCTGCTCACTGGGGCAACCCAGGGGGCAACCTCTGCACTCCCTCCTCTATCCGGGTGTGATGCCAGGGACAGAGCCAGACAGCAGGTGTCAGTGGTCAGGGCCCCGTGTGAGTTATAAAACTCGGAAAATTTTCATGGCCCAGGTTGAGAGCCTTTTCATGGCCCAGGTTGACTTTCCTGTCCTTTAAGGTAAATAAATACTGAAACTTTGACTTGCTATGCCGAGATTTAAAAGATGTTGGATTCCTATCTCATATCATATTCAAAAGTACCTTTGGTTGGAATTAAAACCTAAAAGTGAAAGAAGAAACTAAATCTGTAAAAAGGACATTTATCTTCTTAATACATTTGTAACAGACAAGGAAGCACTGGCTTCTGGGTTTTTAATATTTATCTCAAATATTTCTGAAAGTTGAGTCACTGAGATTTTATCCGGGGGCTGTGAAAGTGGCGAACAGTAAGCAAAACCCCCACTAATTAGTCTCTGGTTTGTCCTCTCAGAGAGGTGATGCCTGGTGATGCAGAGGCTGACGGTCTTGGGCGGTACGGTTGTGTCTGGAGATTGTATGGGTTTGGCTGAATTGACCATCTTCCAATCAATGCATATATCTGACTTCTCCCTGGGCGTAGTCCAAATAATTGCATCAAATGCAACTGAGCTAACTTAACTGTTGAATAAATTCCAGGATTGTTGTTTAAAACTTCTTATCTGGTGAAAACAAAAAAGCAAGCTGGAATTATTTAAGTGATTGAGAGGTAGGAGCGAAGCTTTAGTCTTCATCTGGACTTGAACTCATCCTGTGTGGGAGGTGCAGGTGGGGTAGGGGTCACTGAGGGGCCCTCACTGAGGTACCTGTACACCTCTGCTCTTGGCATTCTTGAAACATCTGTCTGCCTAATTCCTCTTTCTCTTCTACCAAGGCAACCACTTCCCAGGGATGGAATTCTATAATAAATGTAACCATTTCCTTCCAGTCTATTTTCTGTAGTGATTTTTCATATAGCTGTCATTTGTAAAAGTATATATTTTGCATTCATGTCTTTTAGAAATTTATAAACATAATATTCCACAAATCTTTCATTTCCTTCCTTCCTCTCAGGTTTTTGAGATGTATCAATGGTGCTTTCCTTCTTTCTGGGGGGTTGGAGTACTGGGGATTGAATTCAGGGGCACTCGACCACTGAGCCACATCCCCAGCCCTGCTTTTGTGTTTAATTAGAGACAGAGTCTCACTGAGTTGCTTAGTGCCTCGCCTTTGCTGAGGCTGGGTTGGAACTTGCCATCCTCCTGTCTCAGCCTCCTGAGCTGATGGGATTACAGGAATGCACCCCTGTGCTGGAGATGTATCAAAGGTGCTTTCTGTGTATTGGATCCTTACTTTGGTGGACAGCTGGGGGACCATCATACACACATTTGGAGTCCTAAACTCTCTAGAGAAGGTTGTCCAAGCTGCTATAGACCCTCATGCATGTTTCTTTCTATACCAGGGATAGTGTCTCTAGGTCATATGCCAGGGGTGGAAGTTTTGGTCACAGGAAATACATACATTTAACTTCACCAGGGTTTGCATTTGCTTCCGGATCAGCTGGATTACTGAGGTGCACACCAGCAGACTGTGGGGAGTCCACATCTCACTCTTCCTAGATAGCGTCTTTCTGCTTTTGCTAATTGGTAGGAGTAAGGAGCAAAGGTATAGCTCGTGGTCACACACACAATTCCTTGATTGCACATCATTAGCCAAGAACAGGTCTACCTCCTGTAAATATTATGCTCTTATCCCCATACTTTCCTTTTGAGTTTTTTCAGCAGAAGAATTTCCATGTGCATCCTCCTCCTTTTCTTCTCCTTCTCCTTCTTTGCTTTTTGGATCATTTTGTCTGTGAGGTTCTTCATCAATTAGAAGTCTTTCTTTGGAATGCTGAATCCATCCATTTTTACCATTGTGATTAATGGTTTAGAGTTTTAAATTTTTCCTCACTCACAAATCACAAATGCACTGTGTTCTGTATATTTCTTTCTAGTTCTCTTCTATTAGCTTTATAGTTTGATCGTTCACAATTAGTCTTTTTTTTTTTTTTTTGGCACTGGGGATTGAACCCAGGGGCACTCCACCACTGAGCCACATCCCCAGCCCTATTTTGTATTTTATTTAGAGACACGGTCTCACTGAGTTGCGTAGGGCCTCGCTGAGTTGCTGAGGCTGGCTTTGAACTTGCGATCCTCCTGTCTCAGCCTCCCAAGTGCTGGGATTACAGGCATGCGCCACCACGCCAAGCCACAGTTAGGTTTTAATTTCAATGAGAAATACTTATGTATACAATGTGAGATAGGAATCTCCAAATGTTTAAGCTTTCATTACAGTAAATCCCTCTTTTTCTTTGCCATTTACCAAATTATTCATCTTCTCTTTGCCATACTGAAGTTCCTTCTCCTTCTATAACATACTGAGTTCTTGACATCCTGGGTTTATTTCTGAACTCTTAATTCTACTGACTTGACTATTTATTCCTTGTATAAGAACTGCACTCTTTGTATTATTATGACTTTGTAGCTGGTGGTGTGAGTCCTTCCTCTTGACTTTCCTTTATCAGAATTGTTTAAAAGCTATTCTCAAACATTTATTTTTCTTTATCTTGATTGTAAAATCAGTTTGTTAAGTCCCCCAAAATACATGCTGGGATCGACAGGACTTATGTTATATTTGGCAAAAAACAGCCAGTTTCCAATATTAGATCATCACCCCATGATGTGATGAACCACTTACTTGGATTTTAAGATATTCTCTGAGTTTAAAAAATCTGTGCAGAAAATTCTTGTTTCCTTTGCTAGATTTTTTTGTTTGGTTGGTTGTTTGTTGGTACCAGGGATTGAACCCAGGGCTGCTTAACCACTGAGCCACATCCTCAGCCTTTTTTTTGTATTTTATTTAGAGACAGGGTCTCACTGAGTTGCTTAGGGCCTCACTAAGTTACTGAGGCTAGCTTTGAATTCACATTCGCTAAGTTGCTGAGGCTGGCTTTGAACTTACAATCCTCCTGCCTCAGTCTCCCTAGCTGCTGGGATTACAGGTGCATGCCACTGTGCCTGGATTGTTAGGTTATTTCTGAGGATACACAGGTTAGTCCCTGTTGTAAGTGGTATGCTATTTTTAGTTATCTTTTCTCAACAACGACTGCTATAGGAATAGGAATGTGTTGTGATCTTGTGCCCAGAAATTTTGCTGATTCCAGCAGTTTCCCTGGCTCTCTACCTTTGCAGATATTGGGAATCTTGTCTCCTGCCTTCTAGGGCCCGATCTCACACCTCCACACAGACTAATCAGAAGGGGGTTGCCTGACCCCAACTACAAGGAAATCTTTTGCAGTTTTCTTCTATTAAGGATGTTTGCCATAGCCTCTTTGTGACTTGTTCTTCTCAGCCTAAAGGAATTCCTTCATTTAACAAATGTGCACAGAATAACTACTAAATCCAGACATCACTTTTGGCACTTGGTCTATATCCGTGAACCAATTTAAGAAGAAAAATCTCTGCTTTGATGGAACTTATACATATTAATTACTCTATTACTTTTATCAGAGGCAGGTATTGAAGTTCATCAGATGCTTCTTCAGCATCTTTTGAGGTAACAGTGTGATGTTTTTCTTAGCTCCATCCGTAGGAGAGCTACGCAGGTCGGTCTTTCTGACGTTGGGAGCCTATCACGAACACTGCTGTCCCTTGGCATAGCAACTGTGAAATACTTGTTGGATTTGGATGCCTCATTTTTCTTTAGCATTTTTCTAAGACTCTGTTGGCAAGCGAAGTCCATCTTAACTGTCTTTGCTGCTTTTGTGTGTGTGAGCCCATCTGGTTTGGGCATCAAGATCACATGGCCACACTTGCTTCCTAGAGTGAGCCAGACTTTCTCCAGATCCGAGGTGGCTTATCAGGAGAAGCTTCCCTGATGGATTTGCTTCCCTGGGTACTTCCTGTTTCGGTATTCTGATTTGTTTTTGCATTAACGCACTTACGGCAAGCAAGCATTTGTACGTTTATTAATTTGCTTATTCTTTGCCTCCCAGGTTCCACTGGCCTCTGATCTCTATAAGGGTTTATTGTCTCCCCTCCAATGCCCCCAGCACCTGGAATGGTCCCTGGCACACAGTAGGTGTTCAATAAGCCTTTGATGAATGCTGGATCAGCTCTGGCTTTTCTTGGTTAGGAACTGAGAACCTAGGGAGGTGGCAGGGGTTTATGTGGCTAGGGGTGTAAGGGTCACACATTAGTACAGATGTAGACTCACAAGCAAGATACTCTTTTTAGAACCAACCCAGAGTTCTTTCTGCTTGCTCAAACTGTCTAATGATTCCCTCGTGGTTAACTCACAAAAATATAGGAGAGAAAATACTCGAGCAATTCTATGAGAAGATACATAGTTCAGTTGAAAATTTGGGTTATTGAAAAACCCAAAATGTTAAAACCTAACTAAATATGTCATCGTATAGAACAAAATGACGAATTTTTTTCCATTTCGTCTTTATAGACCAAAAAATACCTTAGAGAGGTATGCACTACTGATAATATATTTATTATATCACAAATCGGTTTCAAGATGGTGTAGAAAATGAGGAAATGGAATTGTGGTAATGTGGTTAAATGTAACGGTAGGTGTCCACCTAAGCCGTCACCCAAAGCTGTGCTATTCACGTATTTTTATTTTGGAGGAGAACTGTGTAGTAGCACTGAGAACACTTGTTAAGTTATAGCTACTAGTGGCTTTTCTTTTGGGGGGCTTTTATCTGGATCTGATTATCTAGTTTAATTGATCCTATGGAGGATAGCTTTAGATGAAAAGAAAATGGAAATGAAAGACTTAATTAAAAGTGTAGCATCGCTTCCTTGCTGTGAGGACACCAAAATAGATGCTGAACACATTCTCTTCAATATTTATTCATCTGATTTTCATGGTAATTGGTTGGTCCCTGACTATAAAGGAGGGAACTTGGCAGAACAGATTACTCAGAGAAGGAAGGCTGCAAAACAGTTCGCATCTAAATTTACCCCAGAGTCTACCAACCCCTGAGCCTCCCACTGTGTGCTGAGGTCACTGGAAACCCGGGTGAGAAGGCCAGCCACGGCAGCTTCTGAGCCTCCCCGAGAAAGGGTTCAAAATACTTACCCTAAATAGCAGGTGGGATGAGTGGAGACTGGGTCTGTCTGAGCTGCCTCAGAGAGGCAGTTGGAAATGCCCCCACCTTGTCACAAAATTTTCAACATCTTCTGAATCATTTAGTCAGCCTGTGTGTCTAAAATTAGCCTCTGAGCCACTCATCATGGATTCATCCCTTAGGATGAGCACAGTGGGACAGGCACTCGGCTCCCATTTGGGAGGGCCACTACCACACAGGTGACCGGGCTCTCCATGGGCCTGATCCACATGGTCTGAGGTTATTGCGCATTCCAGAGTGCACACCCAAAACAGCAGCCACCGTCCAGCCTCCCACATTTACTAGATTTTTCTTTTATCCTGAGGGTCACTTAAAAAACAGAAAGGATGATTTGGATTAGCCTCCAAAATCACAGATAGCAAAGGCACGCTAGACAAATGGGCCTCATCAACATGAAAAGCTTCTGCACAGCCGAGGAGGCAATCAACTGCACGAAGAGACAACCCAGCAACGGGTGAAGAAACCTGCAAACTATTCATCCAATAAGAGATCAATATCCAGAATTCATAGAGAACTCAGCTCAATAGGAAACAAGTCCAATTAAAAACGAGACAAAAGATCTAAGTAGACATTTCTCAAAAAGAGACACAAATGGCCAACAGGTGTGGGAACCAATGCTCAGCATCACTAAATATCAGGGAAATGCAAATGCAAATGCTGGGCTGTGGGATCACCTGCATCTCATCCCATCAACTCCTTGGAATAGTTTCTGAGAGTACAGGACAGAAGAATCTGTTTTCTTTGGAGCCATTAGAGAGGCACTTGGCCAGATGCTTTGCCAGCCTCGATGTTGGTACTTGAGTGCCAACATGGACATTCTCTGTCACAGCCACACAGCAGCCCCCAGAGCCCAGACATGAACATGGATGTGTCACTAATGCTCCAGCGCCTGCTGGTGTTTCCTGATTGCCACCAGTGTTGTCCTTCATTACAGAAGGACCCTGTTCAGAATCTTGCCCCTGCCTGGCTTGTCTGTAGTCTCCTTCCACCTGGGGCTCTTCTCATCTGAGCTCTTCTGCTGTACCTGCACTGCTAGTTGGGTCTGGAATGTCCCCTGAAGGCCCACGTGCTGAAGGCTGGGTCCCCAGCCTCTGGTGCTGTTGGGAGTGGGTGGAGCCCTCAGGGGGTGGGACCTAGTGGGAGGAAGTGAGGTCACAGGGCTGTGCCTTGGAAGGGGCTATTGGGCTCAGTCCCTTCCTGTCTGTCACTGGTTCCTGGCCACCATAAGAGGTGAGTGGCTTTGCTCCCCCCATGGTGTGCTACTTCCCCACAGCACCAAAGGCCACTGGGGCCAAGTACCATGGACTGGAACCCCTGAAACTGTGAGTCAAAATAAACCTTTCCTCCTTTTAAGTTGATAATTTCAGGAATTTTGTTGCAGAAATGGAAAGCTGATGAACACACCCAGTAACTGGTTCAGGTTATAACTCTTGCTGCGTTCTCAGAAATAATGCATCTCGGGCGTCTCATTAGCTGGACATGACAGATGGTGTTCACTCTGGTCACTCAGTTAGGGAGGCGCTTGCCAGGCTGCCCCACTGGAGACCTATTCCTCTTCTCTCTGTCATTGAGACATATCCAGTGAAAGGTATTTGGAAACTAATTACTCTAGTTCCTAATCTAGCCTTCAGTTCTATCCATTTATTTATTCTTGTGACTGGGGGTTCGTGGTTTCCAGTTCTACTTGGTGGGTTCTAATCTGTTACTGTGTTTATTCCGAGGCTCCTTCAAGCTGGCTTCTGTCCTGGTGACGTGTCCTTGTCGCTGTTTGAGCACCTACTTCTTTCTAGTACAAAAACGTACGGGAGGCCATCCTCCCCTGCAGTTGCCCTTTCCTCCCAAGGTCTCCTGTTCCTCTATGAGGGCCATGGCTGTTAGAGATGAAATGGGCACCAGCTGTGCTTTGGGGAGCTGTGCTGGTCATCTTTCCATCACCATGACCAAATTCCTGAGATAATCTACCTAGAGGAGGAAAGTTCCACTTGGCTCATGGTTTCAGTCCACAACTGCTTGGTCCTCCTGCCTTTGGGCCTGTGGCGAGGCAGACGCCATGGTGGGAGTGTGTGGTAGAGGAAGCTACTCACCTAATGTGGCCAGGAAGCAAAGAAAAAGGTGGAAGGGGCTGGGGCCCAACATTCCCTTCAAGGGAACACTCCCAGTGACTGAACGCCTTTCCTCTGAGCCCACCTCCTAGACTTCTACACCTCCCAACAGCACCTTGGGTCTTTGGGAGACACTCAGACTGGAGCAGGGGTGTGGCTGACCCCAGGCCTCTGAATGGACAAGGTTGAGGCACATACAATCACACACATGTGCACATGGACATACACACAACACTCTCTAACAGAAACACAGGTACCCTCCCACCCCTGCACACACTCCCACCCCTGCACACACTCCCACCCCT
>JAJEJO010004227.1:325911-375255 GCA_020662805.1 Glaucomys volans
CTCCCACCCCTGCACACACTCCCACCCCTGCACACACTCCCACCCCTGCACACACACCCCACACATCCCTGCTCAAACCTCCACACACAATTTGCATTAATATATACATTTATTTCTATGTCACCCACAGCAAGTCTTCCAATTCCCATTCAGTATCTCGGGATTCATTTTATTTCTTCTTTTTCCACATTTATAACTCCGATCCCCAGCAATGAGCTACCCAACTCCCACTGCCCTTGATACCTTATTTGTCTAGGCCCCCATAGGTAAGCCCTCTCCTGTCTTGCCTGCTGTCCCTCCTCTGTGTGGGCCCTTCCTCCTGTCCCCATCTCCACCAGGGCTTTCTACTCACCCTATCCATGCTAACACCCCACACCAGCCTACCTCTCACCTAGGTGGCCCCTTCCCTCCTCGGACTCCAACATCCCATGCTGGGCTGTGCAGCCTTCTCCCTGGCACAGACACTTTCCTCTTCCTCCGTTTGGCTTCTGAAACTCCGTGCTGGTCTGTCATACTGTGGGCAGGCACCCTCTCCATACTGTCTGAACTCTGGAGCCTCACGTGGGTCTCAGTGGCTACCTCCCCAAAGCATCTTGCCTGTTGGACTGATTATTCAAGAAAGAAAAAGTGTGAGAAGGAAGAGAAAGGAGGGAATGTTCAAAGTATTTTGTAGTGTATACCAGGCCTACCCCTAGTCATGTCTCCTGTAAATGACTTCAGCATGCAGGTACACCCAGAGAGTATTCTTAAAAGTTCTATAACATCATTGTTCATCTATCAAAACCAAAAATAATTTAACCAGCATTATCCAATCCCCAATCCATATTCATTTTTTGTAGTTGTCTCAAAGATGTTCTTTTTATTATAAATTTGTTGGAATCAGAATCCAAAGGTGGCATGCATTTTAATTTTGTTGTCTTTTGACATGATTTTATCGTATTGCAGCTTTCCTTCTGTTTTTCTTCTAGACCCATGATTTTTTGGAAAAATTAGATTTTTGTCTATAGAATATCCTGCCCTGTGATTGAGCAGTTGCTTCCTTGTGATATTGTTTAACATGTTCCTTTGTCTCTTTCTCCTGCATTTTCTATAAACTGGAAGGTAGAGATTTTTTTTTTATTGTTACTTATTGAGATATAATCCACACAGCATGCCCATTTAAAATGGGTATTTAGTATCATGGTTTTCAGTAAATTCACTCACATTTGCATCCATCACCACTGTCAATCTTAGAACATTTTTCTCACCATCAAAAGAAACATCATCCCATTGAGCTAAACCCTCCGACCTCCCATTCTCCTCCCTCACACAGACCTTTTAGGAATGTTTTCTGTCCCTGTAGGTTTTCCATTCTGGAATTTAATATATATAATATAAATTATATATTTCATGTATAAATACGTGAACTTTTGAGACCAACTTCTATCACTCAGCATGTTTTCAAGGTTCATCCAACCTGTAGTATATATTTGCACTGTTTTCTTTTTATAGCTGAATTAAAACACACCTTTGCCTGGGTAGATCGCATTTTGTTTTATTATTCATCTGCTGATGGATGCTTGGGTTGTTTCCATATTTTGGCTATTATAGTAATGCTGCTATAAATATTTTTGTAATTATTGTTAGCTTATGTTTTCATTTTTATTTAATATATACCTAGTAGTGGAATTGCTGAGTCATATTATAGATACTATACTATTTTTTTGAGAAACTCCATATTTTCTCTATTTTTTGAGAAACTGCCAGGTCATTTTTCCAAGGTGACTGTGCCATTTTACATTCCAACTGGCAGCATATGATGGCTTTGATTTCTCCACAGCCTCACCAACAAGTTATCACACTTTATCATTCTAGCCATCCTGATAGGTAGCAAGTGATATCTCATTGTTGTGATTTACATTTTTCTGATGACTAATAATGTTGAGCAACTCTTCATTCTTTTATTGACCACGTATCTTTCTTAGATTCTTTGCCCATTTGTTTAAATTGAATTGTTTATCTTTCATTATTGCATTCTAAGTGTTCTTTATATATGCTAGATACAAGTCCATTATCAGATGTATAATTTGTCATTATGTTTTTCCCTTCCTGAAAGTAGTCTTTTCACTTTCCTAATGGTGTCCTTTAAAGCAAAAAAGTTTTTAATTTTGATGAAGTTAATTTTATCTTTTCTCTCATGCTCAGGTTTTTTAATGTCATACTTGAGTCTTTTGCCAAATCCAAGCTCATGAAGATTTACCTTTATATTTTCTTCAAAGAATTTGTAGTTTTTTCGTGCTAACATTTAAACCTTTGATTCACTTTATATTAATTTGTATATATGGTGTGATGTAATAATTGAACTTTCTTCTTTTACTTGTGGGTATTCAGTTGTCTTTGCCATCATTTGTTAAGACTATTCTTTCCCTATTGAATATTGCTGGCACCACTATTGAAAATCAGTTGATAATTAATGTATAATTAATTGTATTGGACTCTCAAGTCTATTCACTGGATCTGGATGTCTGTCCTGTTGACAGTACCATTAAATATTGATTGCCATTGGTTTCCAGAAAGTTTTAAAATCAGGATGGGTGAGTTCACCAACTTTATTCTTTTTGAGGGTTATTTTGGCTATGTGGGATTTCTAGCAATTCTGTATAAATTTTAGAATAAACTTATCAACTTCTACAAAGAAGTCAGTTGTGATTCTGATGGGAATTACATTGAATCTATAGATCAATTTGGGGAATAGTGACTTCTCAACAATGTAGTCTTCCAAACCATAATAGGGAAATGTTTTCTCATATATTTATATCTACTTTAATTTTGGACAATATTTGATAGCTTATAGGGTATAAGTCTTGTACTTCTTTTGTTAGTTTTACTTGTAAGTACTTTATTTCTGAATGTTCTTATTAATGGAATTATCTTCTCAATTTCATTTTCAGACCATTCATTGCAAGTATATAGAAATATAATTGATTTTTGCATATTGATTTTGTATCCTGCAAACTTGTACTGAAGTCATTATTGGTTTTAATATTTTAGTGGATAGTTTAGAATTTTCTATGTAAAGATCCTGTCATCAGCAAACAGAGTCTTGTTTTTTTCCTTTTGAACCTGGATGTCTTTTATTTCTCTGCATTTCCTAATTATCTTAGCTACAAGCTCCACTACAATAATAGATAGAAGTGGCAAGAAGAGACCTCCATGTCTTGTTATTGTAAACATCTAGTTTTTTAACAAGTATGTTAACTTTGGGATTTTTGTATATACCCTTTATCAGCTTGAAAAAAAATCATTTTACCCCTGGTTTGTTAAGACTTTTTTTAACATGAGAGTGGTGGATTTTTTCAAATTATTTTCTGTGTCTGTTGAGATGACTTACGATTTTTGTATTATGCTGACTGATATTCAGATGTTAAACCTTGCATTCCTGGAACAAATTCCACTTGGGTGTGGAAGTATAATTTGTTTATTACTTGCTACATTTGGTTTGCCAGTATTTTGTTAAGGATTTTTCCCATCCATATTCATAAGGGAATCTGTAGGGTTTTTTAAAAAATTATTATTATCATCATTATTATTACTCTTTGTCTGATTTTGATTATCAGGGTATTACAAAACTCACAAAGTGAGTTTAGAAGTGTTTTGTCTCTCATTTCTTGGAAGAGTTTGGAAAGAATTGGTGAATTCTTCCTTAGATTCTTGGCAGAACTCAGCAGTGAAGCTGTTTGGTCCTAGCTTTTTTGTTGTTGGTAATTTGAGTACTAATTCTCTGTCCCTGTTATAGGTCAACAGATTGTCTATTTCTTCATGTGTCAGTTTTGATAGTTTGTGCCTTTCTAGGAATTTGTCCATTTTATCTCAATATCAAATGGGCAATCATGTATGAAGAATGCATATTCTATTGTTGGATGGAGTATTTTATAGATACTCAATAGGTCTAGGTGATTTTTAGTGCTGTTCAAATCTTCTGTTTCCATGTTGGAGTTCTGCCTAGTCGTTCTACCCATTATTAAAAATGGGATATTGAAGTCTTTATTATTGTTGACTTGTCTTTCCATTTCTGTTAGTTTTGCTTCGTGTATTTTATTATTGTTGACTTGTCTTTCCATTTCTGTTAGTTTTGCTTCATGTATTTTGGTGTCTGTTATTAATTGCCTATATGTTTATGATTGCTCTATCTTCTAACAGTGACCTTTTATTAGTATTATATGCCCCTCTTCATCTGTAGTAGCATTTTTGTTCTGAAGTCCAGAATCAGTACTTCCACTCCAGCTTTCCCAAGGCTGCTTTTCTACCCTCTACTTTCAATCTTCTTGTATCTTGGAATCTAAAGCATGTGTCCTTCAGATAGCATATAGTCAGATCATGATTTTTCCTTATTTATTCTGAATAATCTTTGCCTTTGCATTGTTGTATCCATTCACTAACATTTAATGTCATTATTGATATGACTAGATTTACATCTGTTGTATTACTTTTTGTTTTTCTGCATGTCTCATGTCCTTTTTTCTTCCCCTATTCCTTCTTTACCTTTTCATTCAGTGAATATTTTATAATGTAGCATGTTAATTTTTTAAATGATCAATACATTATATCTTTTTATTGATGCATTGTTTATATAAAACCATGGGATTTTTTATGCCATATCTATGCAGGTGCACAACATAATCAACTAGTACCTTCCTTTGTCTTTTAATTTTTAATGATTTTTCCATTATACCTTTTGAATCTTTTTGTGATTGCCCAGCGTTCACCATATGCATTTTATCTTGCCAGATTAGCTTCAAATTTATACTAGCTTAATTCTTGTGATATATAAAAATATCACTCCTATGTAGCTCTATTCTTTTCCTTTTGTGTGGAATTATTGCCATATGTACTATATCTATTAACATTACAAGCCAAATAATATATTGTATAATTGTTGCCATCTGAAGTTTCCTCAGCCAAAGTAGATTTACTGCAACCCACTCCCTTTGTGCTGTTATTGGCAAAGATGTTATATCACATTCCTATATGTCAGGCCCAACACTGCATTATAGATGTACTCTTTTATGCAATTGCTTTTTCAATAAGTTAATTTTGAAGTTTCTAAATGTGCTTTTCTTGAGAGAAGAAAGCTATGTTTTTCTCACAATGTCCTTACTGGTATTCAGCACCACGATCATCCCCTGGATTGTTTAGAACACACATGAAGACAGATAGACTTCTTCTGAAGTGGACTAACATGTTTCTAGAGCAAACTAATCACTCCAGAGACATATTTTCCTTGAACTTGGGGTGAGTTTCAGTGTGTTGTGTATCTCAAATCTTCTCTCTTGGCATTCAGTTGCATTTTACTGGATCGTTTCCTTAATTCCCTTTCTCAGAACAGGTGCAGCATATAAACTTTCTCATTCTTACATGTCTGAAAATGTGTTTTTAAGTCACTTTTGATTCACAGTGTGATTAGTTGTAGTATGGCTGATCTGATTCTTTATCCCTTGTGGTGACATTTTTCCTGGAAATTTTTAGCCTTTTCTTTTTCCTTTATGTTCTGTAATGATATGGTCATGAATCTAACCTTAAAGATGCTTTCACTGTGAGATTTAGGGAAAAGAGGCTGGGTTGGTTACCCGCGATGGGTCTCCTCTGCTGTGATACACAGATCTCTCTCCCTCTAGTCTGTCCCTGGCTTCAGAAGACTGACTGAGATTGTGTGTGTATGTTGGGATGGGAGGAAGGATGGCGGGGATGAACACAGGGGCAGGGGCGTTGCTGGAGAGATTAGAAAAGCTGGGGAAACGGGGACATTTTAGGCCAGTACCTCTCAAGAAGCCTCTACCTGGGAGCACCATGATTCTCCTTCAGGCTTAATTCTTCCCAGGCAGCATGCTGAGTTCTCTGAATAGAATTCCCTGACCTGGTCTCTGAATATGAAGGGTTAGTCTGGCTGCATGGAGGCAAAGGGAAGGGAAGGAGAGGGGAGCTGTGGTTCCCAGTCTGCAACCGGCTCCACTCGGGTGTGGTATGGCCCCTCCCACTGTGGGATGGACGAACACAAGCCCCGCCCACATTCTAGATGGCTCCGCCTCCTGGCTTTTTAAGCAGGTTCTCTTTCTTGTTAGCCCATCGCCCACATCCTTCCCCTCCTCTTATTTTAGAAGTTTATTCCTCTATTGTCATTTACTGGGTGCAGGAAGGAGGAGTAGGAAATACCTAAATGATCTTGAACATCACTGCTTCACGTACCTATTATTTTCTGTGAAGGATTTCAAACTCAAGCAAAATTAAAGAAACAAAATTAAAGAAATAAAAGCAGCTAGATTTTAGCATCTTCCTCACTCAATGCTTAAAGAACTTTCCTTCCTTCTGGCTGAAACTCTGCAAATGGCCAGGGCTAATGCATCTAGTCCCAGTGGAACTTGGGGATAATGTGTCCACAAATTCAATCTCTGGATCTGAAGAAGTTCTGATTGGTGACCATCTTCTGTGAATTTCCTTTTGGGTCACCAGGGTCGATTCTCTTATTTTTATTTTTTAATATTCTCTAGTGTCAGAACGAGACTTTGCAGACTCTTGGGCAAAGCTGGGGATGATGGGGTCTTCTTGGTACTCGGGAAATTATGTAAGAAGGAATGGAGCTGGGGAGGCTGTACCCAAAGGAACCAGAGTGATTCTTGCTTCCCTGGACATGCTGGTTGGAAAGGGAATCCCACCTGGTCAGAGACTCTTGGTCAAGCTCACTGTCTGGAGAACAGTGAGTGCTCTCATGGGGCGGGGAGAAGGGTGTGTGAGCAATGAGTGTACAAGATCCCACGCTGGTTCCCTACATTGTCACATGGAGAGGTCATTGGGTTCAGCACTGTGGCCCAACCATTGCCTCCTGGAAGGGCAGGGGCCATGTCTTACTTTTGGACCGGGGGAGGCCAGGGCAGTGCTTCTAGGTTTGGTCTGCATCCAGCTGGGTTAGTCTGGATTCAGGCAGGAGCCCTTGGGTGGGGGCAGGGCCTCCCAGTGGATCCAGCCAAAGCCAGGAAATCAGATGAAGGGCAGCAGCTGCACGTGCCAGCTGTTCCCAGGGAACCTGTGTTGGCATCAGGGCAGCTTGGCCCGTTCTCGTGTCACCCTTTGGAAAGGGCCTGATGTGATCATTTTGTCATTGATTGAGTATACTTGTTAGTGAAAAAATTTTAAATGGGATTTCTAGCTGCCTACAGGGTAACTCCACTTAGATGTTGTCTAGGCAACACAAGCCTGGCAGCAGACAGAGCGCGTGCATCCTCCTCACTCCTGGCTCCAGTGGGCCTTCTGGGGTCCTTTCCACAGTCCAGGCAGGCAGCCTCAGCTGCCCCATCCTCCCTTCACATGCTCCTCCTCCAAATACTGATCAAATGGACCCAAAATAACTCAGAAAGCTGTCCCTTCGTCCCCACCCACCTTGCAGTGACCAGCCTGCTCCTCCCCCTGCACTGCCAGCAGAGGCTCTGCTCAGGTCACTCCCTGCCTAAAATCTTCCTAGGACACATATCACATCCAGGGCAAGGTAAGAGAATGGTAATAGCAACCATGTCCTGAGCCCTTCCAAGAGGCCAAGCCCTGTGCTCGGTGTATATTAATCTTGTCATTGTGACAGTAGTCCTCTCTGTAAAGGAGGACACATGAAAGCCACTCCACAGAAGGTCACGTACTTGCATCCCTTCACTCCCCTGTTGTTTCAGTCAACTGTTTCGCCACTGTGACTAAGTGATCTGACCAGAGCAATTTTAAAGGAGGAAGAGTTTATTTGAAGGCTCACAGTTTCAGAGGTCTTAGCCCATAGACTGCAGGTTTTATTCCTCAGGGCTCAAAGTGAGGCAGGACACCATGGCAGAAGAGGGGGATAGGGGGAAACAGAGAGAGAGAGAGAGAGAGAGAGAGTCTGCACTCTCCAGATGCAAAATATACACCCAAAGCCATGCCCCAATTCCAGTCTCCTCCATCCACACCCTACCACTTCAGTTATGGCTCAGTTAATCCCCATCAGGGGATTAATTCACTGATTGGGTTAAGACTCTTCATTTCTCCTCTGAACCTTCCGGCATTGTCTCACCTGTGAGCTTTTGGGGGACACCTCACATCCAAACCGTAACAAGTCTGTAAAGATTTTCTCCTCTTCTTCAGTTTCTTTCTGCTGTGCAGAAACTTTATTTTGGTGCCACTCCATTTATTGATTCTTGGCACTTCTTCCTGAGCTCTAGGGGTCCTGGAGAGGAAGTTGCCACCTATGTCTACCTGTTGGTGCTTCCCCTATGTTCTCTTCTAGCAGTTGCTCAGTTTCTAGGTCTTTGGTCCATTTTGAGTTGTCTTTGTGCAAGGTGAGAAAGAGAGATCTAGCTTCAATATTTTACATATGGATATACAGATTTCCAACATCATTTGTTAAAAGACTCTTTTTCTCCAACATAATTTTTTGGCAGGTTGTCAAGAATCAGATGACTGTCTGCGTGAGTTTGTCTCTGTGTCTTCTGTTCTGTTCCAATGATCTTTGTGTCTGTTTTTATGCTAGACAAAGTTGTTTTTGTTACTATGGCTCTTTTGTTATTTGAACTCAAGTATTGTGTACCTGTAGCTTGAATTCTCTTTTGCTCAGAATTGCTTTGGCTCTTCTCATTTTTTAGTTCCATGTGAATTTTTTCTAGTTCTGAAAAGAATATCATTTGTCTTTTGAGGAGGATTGCATTGAATCTGTAAGTTGCATTTGGTACTATTCCATTTTAACTGTATTAATTCTGCCTGTACATGAACATGAGAGGTTGTTCAATCTTTTAGTGTCTTCTTTGATTTCTATTTTCAGTGTTCTGTAATTTTCCTCATAAGTGTCTTTTAATTCTTATTATATCTACTCTAAATTGTTTTATTTTTTAAAGCTATTGTAAATAAAATTTTCCTGATTTCATTCTCAGCAGATCCATCGTTGGTGTATAAAAAAAAACTATTGATTTTTATTTGGAGTTTTGTATCCTGCTATTTTGCTGAATTTGATTATCAGTTAGAGAAATTTTCTGGTGGAGCTTTTAGGATCTTTAAAGTAAAGGATCGTATCATCTGCCCACAGCAACAATTTAACTACTTCCTTTCCTATTTTTATCCTTTTTGCTTCTTAATTGCACTGGGTAAAATTTCAAGTACTGTATTGAATAGTAGGAGTGAGAGTGGACGTCCTTGTCTTGTTTCTCATTTTAGAGGACAGGCCTTAAGTTTTTCCCCATTTGTTATAATCTTGCCTTTGAGTCTGTCTTAGGTAGACTTTATGATGTTCAGGTAAGATTTTTCCTCTCCTTAGACTCTTCATATCATGGATAGATGCTGAATTTTGTTGAAGGCCTTCTCTGCATCTGTTGAGATTATCATGTGATTTTTGTCTTTCATTCCATTCGTGTGGAATATTATGTTTATTGATTTGTTTATGTTCAATAATCCTTGCATCCTTGGAATGAAACCAACTTGATCATGGTGTATAATCTTCATAATGTGTTTTTTAAATTCAATTTTCTAGAATTTTATTAAGGGTATTTATGTTCATCAGGGATATTGGTTTGTAGTTTACTTACCGTGAAGGGTCCTTTTCTGGTTTGGCTATCAGGGCGATACTGGCTTTGAGTTTGGAAGCACCCTCCTTTATGTTTCATAGAGAAATCTGAGGAGCATTGACATTATTTCTTCTCTCAAGGTCTGGTAGAGCTCAGTTGAGAATCCATCTGGTCTTAAGCTTTTCTTTGTTGAAGACTTCTTATTACTGCTGTCATCTAATTGCTTAGGTTTTGTAAATTCTGCTTAGGTTTTGTAAGGCCCCTTGTTTCAGTTTTAGTAGTTTGTATGGGTCTAAAATTTATCTATTTCCTCTATATGTTCCAATTTACTGGAATATAAGTTTTCAAAATAATCCATAATGATTCTCTGGATTTTGACTTCATCAGTTGTGTATCTCCTTTTTTATCTCTGATTTTAAAATTTTGAGTAGTCTCTCTTTTTCTTTTGTTCAGTTTGGCTAAGGGTTTATCGGTCTTGTTTATCTTTTCAAACAACCCACTCTTGTTTCATTTTTTCATTCATTTACTCTCTATTCCATTAATTTTACCTTTAATCTTTATTATTTCTTTGCTTATCAGTATAAGCAAAACTATTTTGTGAATAGTTTGTTCTTGTTTATGTAACACCTTGAGATGTAGATTATTTATTTAGGATTCTTCTCAATTTTTAAGTAGACGCTCATTGCAATTGACTTTGTTCTTATATCTGAATTTGCCGTGTCTCAGAGATTTGGTATGTTGTATTTCTATTCTTATTTAATTCTAAGAATTTTTAAATTCTAATTTCTTCAATGATCATCATTCAAAAGTATATTGTTCAATCTCCATGTGTTTAGCTTCTACGGTTTTTCTTGCTGTTGACTTCTAACTTCACTCCATTTGATCTGCTCAATTGGAAGGAATCATTTCATCTTGGAATTCCTGTCATTTTGATTTATTTCCCATGTTTGCTTCAATCCTAATTCTCATTTGCTAATCTATTCTAATGAAATTTATCCTGTCTGAGTAGTAGTTATGAATTCCTTTACTTTATGTTTACCTTGGGTGGTTTTTATTTCTTCTTTGATTCTGAAGGAGACCTTTGCTGGATATAGAAATCTTGGTTGGCAGGTTTTTTTTTTTTTTTTTTTCAGGTCCTGAAATACATCATTCCAAGCCCTCCTGGACTTAATGGTTTCTTCAGAGAAATCTTCTGTTATTTTCATTAGTTTTCCTTTAAATATGACCTGGTCGTCTCTCTTGCAGCTTCTAAAATTATTATTTTTTTCTGGAATTTTGGCATTGTAATCATAATGTGTGATGGAGAAGCTTTTTCCTGGTCTTGTTTATCTGTGGTCCTCAGTTCCTTCAGTATCTGGACATCCATCTCAATCCCAAGGTTTGGAATATTTTCTGCTATTATTTCACTGAATAGGCTGCCAATGCCGTTAACCTGTATCTCTGCTCTTTCCTCAATACCTGTGAGCCTTACATTTGGTCTCCTAAGGTTGTCTCAGAGCTCTCATACATTCTGATCACAGTTTCTTACTATTTTCCTTAGTGCCCTCTGAATGTTCAAATCTGTCTACCATGTCCTCAAGCTCCAAGATAGCCTTCTAGTCTGTCAGCGAAACTTTTAATTGAGTTTTTTATTTGACTTATTGTGTCTTTCACTCCCAAGATTTCTGATTATTTCTTTTTCAGAATCTCTGTCTCTGTATTGAAATGCTCATTCATACCCTGCTTTTCCCCCTCTGGGTTCATTTCCTTAGATCTTCTTTTAATTTAACAATCAACTTTTTAAATTCGTCATCCAGCATTTCATCACTTCAATAATCTGTGGATTTAGCTTTTGGGGGGTTATAAACTTTTGGAAATATCTTGTTGCTTTGTCTCCTCATGTTTTTGCACATTCCATGTTGTTCTTGTATCTGATGTTCCTCTTCTTCTTATGTGAAGGTCACTTAGTAAGCAAGTTATCCCTTTACCACAGACTCTGAGCTTCAAAATATCCAATCAGTGTAATCAAGGTGCTTAGTTCTGCCACCAGCAGTGCTTTGAGGAAAGAGAATAAACACCAGTAACAGTGGAAACTTAAGAGCAAACCATATGGCATCATATATTTAGAAACTTAATGATTCTACAACTCTACTAACCAATGAGAAAAGTGGTTAGAAAGAATAGAGAGTAGGTTGTGAAGTTAAGCATTAGTAGTATACTTAATGCTAAATTATATTGGAAGAAGGGGGAAAGGCAAGAAAGAGGGTGGGGAGGGAAAGGAAACAGATAAAACAAGGAGAGAAGAAGGAAGGATGAAAGAGAAGGGAGCAGAATGTAGATGGGAAAGAAGAAAAGTTGTCAAGAAAAACAATCAAATTAATTGAAAAAATACATAAAACTGGATAGGAAAAAAACAAATAACGATGGAAGATCCAACAAAACACTTTAAACAAAATGTCTGATGCACCAAGAATAATTTTTAAAAAATCAGTTTTCTCCTTGCCGAGGTGTTTGAAATGGAGATAGTTCTTTCTGGGGCTTTGATTTCAGAGCCCCTCAGCTGTAAGTGGTTTGTGACACACAGTTAAGTCACTGTTTGTTCATTCTCAGCTCAGACCCAAGTGGTCACTCTTGTTAGGGGAGTCTGTATGCTATGGGAGTGCAGCTCTAGCAGGCTCTCTCGGTCAGCCTTGTCCCTCCGTAGCCTATGCACTGATTGGGATAGTGTTGCACCCCTCAGTCCCAAGAGGGCTTGTCCATGTGCTGGGGAGAGTGTGTGGGAAGTGCCTTGGCTGCACCAGCAGATCCTCCGCACACTTCTGGACATGGGGGAGGTGGTCAGGCCTGCGGTGGGATGCTTTAGACAGCAGCTTTCTATAGACTCTGAGCCCACCTACTGCCATACCTTGTCAGCCTTGCCCTTGTCATAGAGTTCAGACTGACAAATTCAAATGAAAGCACCCTTTTCTCTTCTCTGAAGACCCACTGAATGGCAGCTGTGGCTCCTGTCACCACCCAGTGTCACTCTTGAGCCCAGATTGACTCATGGCTTGAGCACCCACTGATGCAGTGAGAGTTAAAGCCTGGGTGGACATTGGGTCTTGGGTACACAAAAAGAAAACAAGCCAAAACAAGATAATAGAGAGATGGAGGAAGGGAAGGGGGGAAGGAGGGAAGAAGGAAGGGAGGGAAGGAGGGAGGAAGGAAGGAAGGAAGGGAGGAAGAAAGGAAGGGAGGGAGGAAGGAAGGAAGGAAGGAAGGAAGGAAGGAAGGAAGAAAGGAGGAAGGGAGGAAGGAAGGGAGGGAGGAAGGGGAGGAAGGAAGGAGGGAGGGAGGAAGGGAGAGGAAACCTGCAGGGATTTCTAATTTTCTGTACAGAAACTTTAAAAAATGAAACTTTTTAAGGTGGCGCTTCTTCCCCACTTTCACTAAACCTGGTGGGAAGTGCCAGGACTCTCTCCGGCATCTGTTCACGTTGCAGGATCTGAGTGTCTTTTCTGCTCAGATTGTGGTTTTGCTGGACAGAAGAACCTAGTTTTCTTAAATTCCTTGGGGAACTTTCTTTTAGCTTATTGGAGGGAAGCTCCCCTTCCCTCTGAGCCACAATGTGTCGGGCTCTGGTGCAATCTGTTTCTTCTATTAATTCTCTTTCTAATCTAAAACCTGGTGTTTCTGGGTTTCACCTGGTTGCTGGCTCTCTGCATTGCACTTTTCCACCGTCTTTCTGTAGGAGCTACAGAGCTGGTATCCTGATTCAATCTCAGAGAGCAGCTCCTTGACAGTAGTTGCCATTTGCCATTTTTCTGAATGTACAGTTTTTTGGTTTACAGTTAAGTCTGTAATAGATTTTGAGTTAATGTTTGAAAGAGTCTGTCTCTAAATAAATTAACCTTTTTTTCATGTGTTTTGGTTAGCTTTTTCATTGCTGTGACTAGAAGACCCAATAGGAATAATGTAGAGAAGGAAAAGTTTATTTAGGCTCAGCGTTTCAGAGGTTCAGTTTGTGATCAGCCTCCAAGCTCGGTCCCAAGGTGAAGCAGAAGATCATGGTGGAAGGGCATGATGGGGGAAAGCAGGTCAGGATACCACAATAGGAGGAGGGAGAGAGCTCCACTCCCCAGGGACAAAATGCAAACCCTAAGGCACCCCACCCCATGCCTTGCCTCCTCCAGCCACATCCAACCTATCTACAGTTACCATTCAGATAATCCATATCAGTGAATTAATCCACCAGTTAGGTTCCAGGTCTCATAACCTAATCATTCCACCTCTGAACTGTCTTTCATCGTTTCACACGTGGGCTGTGCTGTGACAGTGCAAATGCCCACACTATATTTTTTCTATGTTTCCTTTGCTTCTTGTTAAAATTCAGTTGATTATGTTTGTGTAGATATGTTTCTGGGCTCTCTGGCTGATCCATTGATTATTTGTCTATCATTCTACTAATACCACAGAGTCTTCACTGCTACAGCTTTGTAAAAGTCTTGAGGGTGAGTGGTGACGATTCTCCAAATTCTTTCTCCTCTTTCAGTATTGTGTTAATTACTCTGGATCTTTTCCCCCCACCGGATAAACTTTAGAAAAAGTTTGTCAATACTGCATAACTTGGAAGGATTTTGATTGATT
The DNA here is from genome assembly GCA_020662805.1 of Glaucomys volans. Lineage (NCBI taxonomy): Eukaryota > Metazoa > Chordata > Mammalia > Rodentia > Sciuridae > Glaucomys > Glaucomys volans. Next base: position 340,059 of record JAJEJO010004227.1, read on the forward strand.
TTGCATTGAATCTAGAGATCAATTTGGAAAGAACTGACGTCTTGACAATATTGAGTTGTCCTAAACATGAAATACCTTGGAATTCCTTGTAATACCTTCTCCATATTTAGTTCTTCTTTGATTTTCTTCATCAGACTTTAATAAATTCCTTCATATATACCTTGTAAATACTTTGTTGGATTTATGTCTATATGTTTCATTTTGGGGGATGCTAATGTAAATGGAATTGTAATTTAAATTTCAACTCCATATTTTCATTGCTGATATATAGGAAAGCGATTGAATTTTGTATTAACCTTGTATCTTGCAACCTTACTATAATTGTTTATTAGTTCAATGAGGGTTTTTTGTTGTTGTTGATTCTTTTAGATAAATCTAAAATAATAAACAGTCATGAGTCTATGAACAAAGGTAGTTTTACTTCTTCCTTGCCAATATGAATACCTTTTATTCCTTTTTCTTGTCTTACGGTACTGAGGAAGACTTCGGGACTTCCAGTATGATATTGAAAAGGTGCTGAGAAAGGGCATCCTTGCCTTGTTCCTGATCTTATTGGAAAATCTTTGGGTTTTCACTGTTAGTTATAGTGTTAGCTGTAGGTTTTTTGAGAAGATATTCTCTATCAAGTTTTGGAGCTTCCCTTCTATTCCCGGTTTACGGAGAGATTTTTTTTAATCATGTATGGTTGTTGAATTTTGTCAAATACTTTACCTATTGATACTGTCATGTGATTTTTCTTCTTTAACTCATTAATGTAATAAATTATCATATTGATTCTTAATATTGAACCAACTTTAAACATCTGAAATAAATCCCTCAGTTGTGACATATAAATTTTTTATGCATTGTTGAATTTGATTTGATAATATTTTGTTGGGGATTTTTCCTTTTATGTTCATTCAAGATACCATTCTATAGTTTTGCTATAATATCTTTGCCAGGTTTTGGTATTAAGGCAATGCTGGCTTCATAGAATGAGTCAGGAAGTATTCTTTAATTCTATCTTCTGAAAGGCATTTTAGAAAGTTAGTATAAATTCTTCCTCAAATGATTGATAGAAATCACCAGTGAACCCATCTGGGTCTGGTGCTTTCTTTTGAGAAGGGTTTTTGATCATTGATTCAATTTCTTTACTAGAGAAGCCTATTTATATTGTCTGTTTCTTCTCAGGAGTTTTAGCAGATTGTGTCTTTCAGGGAATTGGTCCCTTATGTCATGCAGGTTTGTCGGATTTATGGGCATAGAGTTGTTCATAGTATTCTTTTATTATCTTTTTAATGTTCATGGGATCTGTAATCCCCTTTCATTTTTTATTGTCATTTGAGTCCCTCCACCCCTCATTTCACTTAGCCTTGCTAACAGCTTAACAGTTCTGTTAATATTTTGGTTTCACTGATTTTCTCTATTGGTTTTCTGCTTTCCATTTCACTGATTTCTGTTCTCATTCTTAGCATTTATTTCTGCTTACTTTAGGTTGATTTGATTTTTCATTTCTAGTTTCTTAAGGTAGAAGCTTAGATGATTGATTTTAGATCTTTCTTCTTTTGTAATATGTGCATATGTGGGTCTATTCTTCTGTAGACTGATAAGAATGGAGTTTCCATCTTCATTTTTAGCAGAGCCCTGTGCGGTTGTCTGGGGTTGTCAATCAGTGTGCCCTCACTATAGCAGAACCTCGTTAGCTGTCTAGAGCCTGGGTTTATCCCAGGGCCTGGGTGGTTTTAATCAGCTACTGGCATTTCTAGTGTGCAACTTGTGGAGCCACACAGATAGCTGTGTGGGCTGCAAGTTTTCTGGGCAGGAGCCAGATTGAAGTTCCAGCAAGTATTTATAGGAATTAGGTGAATTGACCATTTTATTTAATTTAACAGTAAAAATATGACTTCTTCTTCTGTGCATTCATGTTGTCTAGCCTGTGTACGGCAAAGACACCGACTGGTGGTTCTCGGCTTTGGCAGCATGTTGGGATCACCTGGGGAAGCCTGAGATGCGTGGATGTGTGGGCATCACCTCCCCAGCTTCTGATAGAATTGTTCTGGGCTGCAGCCTGGGCCTGGGGTTATTGAAAGCTGGTCAGGTGACTCAGGCCTTTGCTGTTTCAGACACTTTCTATCATACACCTTCCGTCCCCACCCAATTCCTCCAGAACAGGGATCTCCTGAAGGTAGAGAGTGAGGCCAGGACACTCAGGCATCCTGACCTGTGAGGGCTATACAGGTCTGGCCAGGCATCCACTTCCTGTCTCCCACTTCTCAAAGGAGCAAAGCTGAGCTGCTCAAAGGTGAGCTGGTATGCCAATAAAATTTACCAGCTTAGGGTAGAGATGGCTTATGGTCCCCAGGGACCATAGTACAGGCCCTGAGCAGAACAGGGTGCTAAACCTTCTTCTGTCTCCCATTTATTTATTCAGGAGAAGTTCATGGGCACACACTGTGCACGACTCCAGAATTGAAAGCCCAGGAACATGTAGCATGATCCTCTTGTCTCAGCCGGGCTCACACTCCAATGGAGGAAACTGTGAGGGCAGCATATATGTTCTGGGGCTGGCCTGGGAGGCATGGAGGGAGAGAGGCCACCTGGAGCTTCTGGCATTAAGGCTGAGGCTGAGCCAGATTCTCAGGTGGAAGAACTTCCAAGCCAGGGAACAACTATGCAAAGGCCTGTAGGCGAGAAGGGCAAGGAGCCCTCAGACCCCAGTGGTAAAGTGCAGGGTGGCTGGACAGAGTTTCTGTGAGGGAAGGAACAGGGGAGAGAGCTGTAACCCCTGGCTGCAGAGGGTGGGGAAGGCTGTGTCTCCAGGGCCCTGGCCCAGTGTGGTCAGGATGGAAGGAAGAAGGTAGACAGGGTCCATGGAGCACTGTGATGGAACATTCAGGGCTGTCAGAGGGGTAGGCAGATGAAATGGACCAGCTGCAGTTAGTGAGCAGGGTCTTCATAGACAACATCTCTAAGTGTGCAGAGTCCCCAAGTTCCAGGAAGACTACCCTCCCCTTGCCCTTTGCCCTTGGGCTAATTCAGTTGGTCCGCCTGGCTCTGAATACAGCATGTTTTGTTTTCTTCTGCCTCTGGGACATGCTCAACTCTCTGTTTGCTTCCTGCACAGATCCGGACAAAGGACAGGGTCTTTGACAGTATCAGCCACCTCATCACCCACCACCTTGAGAGCAGCCTGCCCATTGTCTCTGCAGGGAGTGAACTCTGCCTCCAGCAGCCAGTGGAGAGGAAACAGTGAGCTGGCCTGGCCTCTTCCAACACCACGCACCAGGTCAGGAGGACCTGCAGACGACAGTCTCCCGCTCCAGGAACTGGGGTAGCTGCCTGAGGGCACAGAGCCTTCTTCAAAAGCCCTCAGAGGAAGGCTTCCTTCAAGTTCAAGTTTCATAAACTTGTTCCAAATTTCTCATATGCATATTAAAGGTGTACATACCTATACATCCTGTACAAATTATCCCTCTATATTTATATTTTTTAAGACTAAGAAAGATGTAAGACTAATGTTCTGTGCTGTATGTTTTTAATGAAAAAAAAAAAAAAGTTTGACTGTAGTTGTCCAGGCAAAAATTTAACTCCACTGACCTGTTCCACTGGGAAATTTCACTAGGAAGGTGTAACCTGCAGTTTTACCTAATAAGCACAACACAAAGGCAAGCAGGAGGTTCCATAAGAAACGCGACAATGTAATAGAATAAGGCAGAAAGCTGCCAAAATAGTGTCTCACCCTGCATTTGAAGTACTGTTATGAACGTGGCCCTGAGATTGGATGGGCTTGCTGAGTCGGCCTCCTCCTCCCACTTGCGGGGCAAGCCCTTCCCTGCTCCGTGCACCACGGGTCTCTGTGCACGGGGTCTCCACCGCGGGATCACTTGCTGCAGCATCACTATAGAGCAGGGGATGCTCCAGCTGCTCTGGTCCTGCTGGGCATGGGAGCCTGTCACCCTTGACCCCAGTTATAGGTAGGGATTCATTTGAGGCTAAATGTGGCACAAAATAAGTGCCACCCATCAAGATTTTGACTGGCAGATGCCACCCCTGTTCTCCTCCCTACCACGACGAAATGAGTATGCGAGGAAGACAGCGGAGGCAGAGTCTTAGCCAGTGGTTGATCCCAGGCTGCTGTAGTCGCGGCGAGCGAAGTCGCCCCGCAAGCGCCCTTTGCTTTCAGCAGAGGGAAGAACACGTCTAAGAGCTGCCGGAGGGCAGACGTGCGCCGCGTGCAGTTCCGCCCTGGAGACCCGCACGGCTGCGCATCCTCCAGGGTCTGTGGGGCTCGGAGGAGGTTCTGCAGTCTTCAGAATGAGTTTGAGGTTCCACCCTGTTATAAGGGAGGGTGAACTGCCTTGCTTGCCAGTCGCTCGGTGGACAAGGCGAGTGACCCACAAAGCAGCTCTTTGTCCTGACTCTCTTCCTTCCGGGTCAAATGCTGTCATTTCTGATAGGTCCTTTGGTGTTAGGAAGTCGGCAATGCTTATGACTTTTTAAAAATATAGGGACTGAGATTGTCCCTAACTTAACAGATGCTGTCTTTTCAAAAATAGTCGAATGATTCAGTCATTTATTGGCATCTCCTCCAATGTCACGCTGCTCCCTGTGAGGTCCTGTTGGCACATGGCATCCCTGGCCAGATGAACTGAAAGATGCTCTGCTCATACCTAGAGCTGGGTGTAAAACTGGATGCTTTAAGAGGAATTAAGGGTAGACTTACATATGTCTGGTGAAGTGCTAATGCCTTGTGTGTGGACTCCACTTGGCTTTGGGGGATGTGTGGCCAGATGGGAGGACAGTGTGGAGTTAATGGATGAGGATGAGTTGGGCAACTCCCAGACTTCATGCAAGCAGGCCTTCTTTGGAGGGTCCAAAGAATCCAAGCTGACAGCTGAGTCAGTCTTCTAGAATGTTCTTTGGTGGATTGGAACTCTGGAGAGCCTGGCCCTAATGTGGACCATCTTGCACTTCCTACACTGTTGGTTTCAGACACAGCATGGATACCCTGGTCCATGTCATCCACAGCAGTGGGACTGACAAGGTGGCTGGTGGCACTGCTCTGGCTCCTGCCTTGTGAATCACGCTGCACTCCTGTCCCCTGGGAAGCTGTCCCCTGTACATGCATATTCAGTTCTGATCCTCCTGTGTGAGCATATGCTTTGTATAAAAATGTTGTGAGATTACCTTCTTTCAACATTCTTCCATCCCCCACATGTGAAAGGCCAAAATGCTCACGTTCCAGGGTATTAGCACAATAGAAAACCAAGGTTAAGAACCATGAGCGCCATTTTATTTTCCTCTTGGGGAAGTAAAAAGTGCTAGTCCATGGCTCTAGTAACCCTCTTATCTGAAGTCAGTGTTGATTTAGAGGATGATCGGAAATGTATGTTTTTTTTTCCTGCATGGGAATCAATTTAGAAAATTCAAGTTACTGGGATCAAATTTTTACTTTTCACTATTAATTTAAAATATGTAATTTTGATTTCAGATGCCAAGATTGGTTACACTGAAATAATGCCAAGTCAAAAAATTGTCATTCCCTTTTAGGAACAACATCCCAAAGCGGATTTGAGATGTGGGGAATGGCAGAGATCTTGTAATCTTCATTCTCTTCTTTGTAAAGCTGGGTATTGCCCACATGAGTAATCTCATCTCTGCTTCCACATTCCTTCCCAGGAATGTGATGGGGCATTCCCAGAAGCCTCTCGCTTCCACATGGGAAATTGAGGCTTGCTCCAGGTCACGCAGCCAGCTGGCAACAGAGCTATGCTGCTTGTTCAGCATTTCCTGAACTCTGCCATGTGCCAGCCTGTGCTTGCAGCTTAGGATTTGGAGACACACCTAATGGAACCTCCTCCCTCCCCAGCCTGGGCTCTGCTTCCCCAGGATTTTCAGACTGCATTTCTGCCTGGGTGGGGCAGGGCAGGCAGAACAGCACTATCTGGTGCATCCTGGGGCTCTGACTCCCTGGGCATAGTAGCCATACTCTGTGCCGGGCCACCCTGGGTCTGCAGAGTATGCCAGAGCTCTCTCCCCTTATGAGCATCTCCCACCACCCAACCCAGAGAACTCTGCTTCTGCTGGAAGTGCCAGATGGGGCCTAGCAGTCTTAAAATGCCCTTCTTTGCTCTGGCATGGTGAACCTGGAGACACCCAACCCCTGCCCTCCTGGGTGAATTATCTATGCTTCAGATGATATCCCTGTCCCACTGAAGCTGGCTGGGGCTCCCATGGGGTTGCTCATTGTGGTCTAATCAGCTTTGATTCAGGCTCTCCCTGAATAGGCTTCCTGCAGCATCAGGTGAGCAGGCTGATGAAGGACAGGGTCTAATGACTCAATCTTAAGTCCTATGCTTCAGTTACCATGGGTGGGGCTTCTGATATCTGAAGGAACACAGGTCTGCTCAGATTCCTGCTCAACCTGGATGAGTGACTATTCTGTTTAAGGCCATCTTAGATGTTGGGGTAAAAAGACGAAGGTCCAATTGGGCCATGTTTGATGGTGTCTTTGAGAGTTGCCTGGTGGCAGAAGGAATCATGGATAATTTTTAATGAAGACAAAAACTGATAAGTCATGAGTAGAGGTGAAGGCCCAGCTTGGAAGGAAGGACAGGCCATTGGGGAGTGAATTCAAGAGGGCCCATCAGCTTAGGTCATCGTTGACACATGTCGGGCCTCCATGCCTCTCCTGGGGTTCTGAAGATGCCCCAGCTCCTGAAATGAAGCTTTTCTTCCCAGGAGCATCCCATACTTGGATAACCCCATCATCTAAGTGCTGTTTCAGGGCAGACAGCCAGTCTTCATTTCCTCTGCATTGGCTGCTACATGAAAGCCAGTCCCACATTCCTTTCTTGTTGGCTGAGCTGAGTAGAAACCTGCACCACAGGCACCTCTGGGCAGTGCCAGCAGCAGGTGGACACCTCTGTCCATCCTCAGCTCCAGCATGCCCAGCATGAGTCGGCCTTGGGCATGTCAGTAGCTAGATTTCTTTGAGCCACAGCTTATTCCACACCACGAAGTGTGGCAGCACGTCATCCCCATGTGAGTGTTGGGGGTTGATGAATGGGTACTGTGTACACAGATACTTGCTGAGATTCTTCATTCACAAAAGTGTACATCAGTTCCCTCTCACTGGCCCAAGGTTGCATGCCATCTGTAAATCCCTTTCTGTGGATGGTGACAGCCAGATTGGAAGTGGGTAGGAGGATTTGGAAAGACTGCAAAATAGATCACTGCACCCAGACAAGTCTTTGCAGTGGGTTTCAGAATAGCACTCTGGTTCTCATGGAACTTTAAAGTGTTTTCTAAGAAAGGCAAAGTAGAGGAATCCCATCCCTGAAGCAGTTTGAAAACCTAAACCTGATGGCTTCATATGGTATAAAAAGGGAGCTTTCCAGGATGGTCCAATGGGAGAGGACCCTTGTTTTTCAGATGAGGAAACTGGAGCCAGGTGTCCTGCTGGAGAATGGCAATAGTCATGGATGAATCTAAGAGAGAATGCAGGACTTACTAAGGTCCTTAGGGCTTACACATGAAGCTCAGCCCCATAAAAATGGCAGGTAGTGCTTCTGTTCTCAGGCTTTACCTCTATGCTCCATCTCAAAAGGCCCGAAGGCCTGAGTCATTTAGATGGAAAGGGTGGTGCTTCTATTTCCTCTTAGTTGGGGTTCTTTGGGAAGCAGAGCCTGAAGAAGATTTGAGTGTATCTAATTTATTTGGGAGATGATCTCAGCAGTAGTGGGGAAGGAAGGTAGTAAGAAAGCATTGCCAAGTTTCCACAATATGGACAAGTGGGTCTTCACCACTGGGAGGCCTGGGAGACAGGGCTGAGGACACCTCAGAAGTTAGCTCAGTGGAGTGGGGAGGGGTGGAAAGTTGGGCTTTATTCACCAAGTCCATCATTGATGGAAGGCTGTTTTGTGGGACCATTTGGGTCATCCCTGAGCACACCTGAGCACACTTTGCAATCTGGGAAGTCCTTGGGCAGAGACAGATGTTCTTAGTAAACAAACTTGGCATGAAAGGCAGGCTTTGGAAACACCTGGTTCACACACAAATTACAGATTTCTGCAACCTGAGTTCCTGACCCAGTGGGTCTGGAGTGAGGCCTGACCATTTCAATTACATTGCAAAGTGATACTGGTGCAGCTGGTTGACTTTGAGAATGATTGACTGAAGAGAGTTTTTTTGATCTTATTGGTGGTTCCCCCCACTTCTATTTTATGATTAAGTTTCATACCCTCTGTGTGTCATAGTTCCCAGGGTCCATGCTATGAATTCAAAAGCAGAGGATTAATAAGCACTTACAACTCCATGCAACCATTGCTGGCAGATAAAATGCCATCTGTCAGCCACGATTTACTTATAACGACGTTTACACATATTTATAAGTTTGCAAGCAACAAATGTACAGTTTTAAAACTGGCATATTTTATAGCAGTCAGAAAAATTGCAACTTTATACTAGAACCTGTGAATGTGAATTGCATATGTATATACACCTGTACATATACTTATAGGTGATTAAGAAAGATATGCATTTGTGTGTGTGTGTGTGTGTGTGTGCACCCACACGCAGGTTGATTCTCTGCTGTGCGCTATCACACTCCTCCCTGGGTTTTGTAACTAATAAACAACTGGTAGGACCCTAGTACAAAACACTAGGACTTCGGGGTGGGAGGAGGCCACTCTGGGCCATGGCAGGGACAAGAGGGAAGAGAAGCCAGTGAGGGAAGCCCAGGGAGGGAGAAGGCAGAGGTAGGACAAAAGGAAAGAGGGGAGAGGGAAGGCAAAGCACGTGCAAACAACAGGTCTCTGCAGTAGGTGGGCTGTCCCCACAGCGGCCTGCTTTGGAAGGTGGGTTGTTCCCTGGTTGCAGCCGCATTTGATGGGCACAACCCCCTTTCTGACCAGTCTTCTCATCCTCATTTGCGCATGAATTCCTAGGTGGCAGGCTCTGCACTGGGCTTGTGGAATAGAGAAGTAAATATATAGGGTTTCTGCTTGAGTGTGTAATCTAGTAGGAAGTACACATGGGCATGCGTGCACACACACACGCACACACACACACACGACAGTGTTGGAGCATAAGTCTTGCTCAATACCGGTGAATCCAAGTTCAACAGGACCTGGTCAATCTGGGGCCGCTGGCCCACTGGGCATTGACATGGAATGGCAGAAGAAGCTGAGGAGATGTGGGAGGCTGGAGATGGGGAGGTTCAGGACACACCTGGTGCAGGTGAGGCACCAGCATCAGAGGATGCTGGATGGGAGGGGCGGGCTGGGGCTCCCAGGCTCCCTTCTGTCTTCCCCCAGATGCCCTGAATAAGTGAATCTCAGATTTAAAATGCATAGGTGTTTCCCCAGGGCTTGGAGAAAGATTTTCACAGAAGAAATCACAGGAAAAGAAACAACCCTTCTAAGTACTTAAGTACCTATTTGGTCATCTCACCTTGGACTATTGTAGATAGAAAAACACACACGGGGGAGTGAGACGGATGGCTCCGAGCCTTCGAGGTCATGAATTCACACACAGTAGACATTTGTACCAAACTCTCTGAACCACTGAAATCAAGCACCGATTAACAAAGCAGAAATGAATGGACAAGTCCATCTCCGAACAATGAGTTGCATTTTTTGTAACAACTATGTGTGGGTTGCAAGTGGAATGTTCTGTTCATTTGACTTTTGACTGTAACTTGTTCCAGAATATGGTGAAATTCAGTATGTGAATGTTTCTTTGTATTCAGAATTAAACATTTGGTGTTTCAATCCCAGGATTAGGAGATGATTCCATGTAAATTTAATGTGTAATAATAAGGTATTTATTACTTTTTAAAAAGCATTTGGATGGCAAATTATACATATTGATATGTGAGTGATTATTTGAAAAATTTGTTTCCATTAACTTTCGTGAAGCAAAAAGAATTACTGTCTGGTTGTATTGCCAATTTGCCTTTCCACTTCGGGATTGGAAAGGAATTGGCTTCGGGGACATCCCTGAGGAGTGGAAATGCGAAACTGATTTCAAAAAGCCTGTTATTCGGCTATTTTGGAGATCTGACTATAAGCAGGTAACGATAATTGTCTTCGGTTCCCTCCTCACCTTCAACGAATCCAATTCACTTCTTCAGGAAACGATGTGGTTTCCCATTAGAGCCCTTCACCACGCGACTGATGCATCCCTGTGCTTCCGGGATGGCCGGGCGGAGGGGTATCGCTTAGCATCTGGGGTATCATCATGATGACCCAGGAGCAGAAGATGACGCACTTAATTCAGACCGTGCTGCCCTTCTCGTTATAATTGGTTATCAGAAAATGTGCCTTTATTATTGGAGTAGTGGTATGTGCATTTCTGATTACGTAGCAATCCCTTTGAATATTTGACTTAGCTACTAAAAACATTTGGGTGTCGAGGTTTTGCACTTGTAGATACAATTTAAAAGCATGGAACTGCCAATGTAATTAGACGTTTTCTATAAAATGCACCTTGTTACATTTCTGTGAAAGGCTCTTAACCAGCGCAGGGTAACTATGGCTGAAGGGTTGAGAGAAACAACCATTTTTAAAATAGTTCATTGTTTCAATGACTATAAATGTAAGTCTGCTGGCAATAAAGGCTATTGAGAAAAGTCTCTTTCATTTGAATGATGGATCTTGTACTGCCTCATAAAAGAAAGGGGGGTGGTTTGAAACTTTTTTTTCTGGAAAGTAGTATTCTCAGTTATTCCCCAGGAGAAAGAAAAACGGTGGCTGGGCAGAAGCCATCCTAGGGGACTTAACATTAATTTTGTGATCTAGTGCCTAGTCTGCCTTGGACAGAACTGAAGGGGACAGATGGGTCCTGGGGCTCCAGTTCTTAGTGGTGTAGGGGCATTTTATTTTGAGTTGTTACAAGTGTCACCACCAGAACACTGAGGTCCAATACCAGCTCCTTTTCCAAGGGACAGAATTGGAGAGGCTGAACCTTACCATTCGTGGTGGAGAAAGCAGGTACACAGGCCTGGTTCTGCCCACCTCACCCGCTTGGCTTAAATAACAGCAACCAAACATTCCATCTCTCTGGGCTGTACTTTCTTGCAATGGCTCTTACAATCTCCTCCCTATCCAAAGGGCCCCCTAACATCCTTCCTCAAAACAGAAGATTCTACCAGAATTGGTGCAGATAGCATCCAGGACACCAGAGCTTCAATAAAGACCAAGGGTGGGAAGTCCAAGGGGAAGATGACTTCGGGGTTCTAAATGTTGTTTCTCCCCAAGATGCTGAGAAGCACAGGCAGCAGGGAGCAGCCGGCCCACTCCACCACACCTCACGAGGGGTGGCCCAGGTGAAAACGAGAAAACAATCCCATCACAAGGACTCCCCAAAGACTGGCTTGCATGAGGTCTTTTGGTTTTATTTATTTATTTTAACAAACATACATTAGAAATTGTAAAGGTTACTAACTGCAACGAGATCTAACACAGGTTCTCCGCAGCATGTAAGATCACCTGTTTCCAAGCTTCACCATGATGACTTTGACATGCTCAACTTCTAGTTAGGAAGTTGGTTAGCTAGTTAGAAATGTGCATATGGGTATTGAAGGTGGTTGGTTTTTGCATATATCAAATGAGCATAATTACTTTTTAAGTGTATTTTTAATTCAGATTGTTTAAACACTTTGCCGATCATCTCCAAGGAGCCTGTATAATGCCTCCTAGAGGGAATCACGGGTTTGGCCCCCAAGGAAAGCTAATGAATGAAAGTTGACATGCACAGATACCAGAGAAGTCACAGGGACCAAAGTGTGACAATAACACTGACAGAAAGACCCAAGGTCCCCAAAGCAACTCACAATTGTGACAGATCAAATAATTTCATTTCCTATGTGAAAATGCATTTTGGCTCCCTGATACATTTTTATTGTTCTTGTTCTTAACCAGAACCTTAAATAAAGCTTTCCTAGAAATGCCCTAGGTTTTCTTGTGCTATTTGATAAGAGAATAAGCTACTTTTCAGTGATGTGGAGAAGGCAGCAAGAGATGCCAGGTGGAGCATTTCCTTACCAATAGGATCTAGCTCAACAGGAGCAAAAATGAGGAAGGCCTTTGGTCAGTGTGTACAGGCTACCCAGGACCCCAGAAACGTCCCTCAATAAGAGCAAATTGCCAGGAGGGAAGTTCTCTTACAAAGAATCATTCATGAGTTAAGACTGCTCTTTTAGGTATTAATAAGGCAAAATTCTCACTAAACCTAAAAAAAAAACCCACAAAGAAACGGTAGGGGGCGCTGTCGAGGAGTCAATCCAAGCGAGAAGCCTTCTGAAGGTGGCTTTTGTTCTTGTTTTCACAAAGCCAGCTCGACACACGTACTCATTTTTCTTCTGTGTATATTGCATGTAAGATCCTCGGGGAAGAACATGTACAAGATGCTTCTGAGTAATTCCTTTATAAGGTAAACAGTGACATAGGTTCCCTTATGTTGAAAAATAAAATTACAGTATCATGCAGGTATTATGATGCATCTCTCTGAAGCATGCATGAATTGTCAGTTACGTTTTCTAACCTGACAATTAAGCTGCTCTAATAGTCACGATCAGCGTCTGCTCTCAGGAAGCTGTGAGACTTTGCTGATGGTCCCAGCTACTCGGCGGTGACGGCATGGGGGATGACTTTTCCAGTGCAGAATCAAACTTGACATAGAACCAGAGCTCTCTCTTCTAACCCGCTCCTTCCGATGGAAACTCCCTCATTACACGAAGCAGAGCACTACTTGTTAAGGCAAACAGGATAGAGGTAAAACCCTGCCTCTCCCTCATGGGCTGTTTCTTTGGTTAATTGGGGAGCACAGGCTCTTGGGAGATCCTGGCTGCTATTTGCAGAAATCCCCCTCTCCCAAAGTAAGCATGTGCTTAAAATTATTCAGGGACACATGATGGAAGGGACACAGGGTTAGTTAGGGTTAGACTGACATACCAGGGGCTGGCCTTGGACAAGCCTTACTTTGGGAATTTAGGCCTTAAAATTTTGTTTACCATGAGACTACATATCAGTTGAAAGAGGCTGGGAGTAGCAGGTTCACCTAATTCACACCATGTCCTTACACCTTGTGCTGCAGCCAGAGCACATTTGTAGAACTAGTTATCTAACTGCACAGGGTACGAACTTTACCTCGGCACCACATGGCAAATACCTGGAACATGAACTGCATGCAAGACAGACAGGGACGAATATACAGCACCCTTCTAGGCACAGTCAGTGTAGTGTGTAGTGTGTAGTTGTGAAGACATCATCCAGAGGCACACTGAGAAACACCCTGTGCATTGTGTAGCCCGTGACCTTCCCTTTGTGAACAATGGAATGTGGCTCCAGAGTTCAGCAGAAGGCAGTGGATGATGTCAGCAGCTTAGAAGTCTGGTGCCTGAGACAGACAAGGCACTCTGTCTATTGAAATGGGTTGGTGATTCCTTGGGTCCCCTCCTCAGGAGATGGCCACTGGGCAGGTTGTCAGGCAACACCAAGTAGATCACCTGAGCCACAGCTCTCTAGGGTTCCCCGTGGAAGCCACACATGCAATAAATAAGAGCTTGGCTGCAGAGCGGGGTGCACAGAGGTGTTCACTTGCAGAGGATCCCATTCTGGAGTGTTCTGTTTCTGTCAATGATGCAGGATGGGGTAGCTGAGGGGGGCAGGTCTTCCTTGATCTTTGGGGAGTGGCTGCTATTGTTGCTGGTACTCGATTTGCTTCTGCTTGGGTCGAGAGCAGGCTGCATGGGCGAGGCGTGGGCCCCCTTGCCTCTGACCAGGCAGTTGCAGACCAGACGGAAGAAGGCACGGCGCATCTCCTTGCTGGCCAGCGTGTAGATGACAGGGTTCATGGCAGAGTTGAGGACAGCCAGCATAATGAACCACTGGTCCTTGAACAGGATGGAGCACTCCTTCGCCCTGCAGGCCACATCTATGAGGAAGAGGATGAAGAGGGGGGACCAGCAGGCAATGAACACACTCACCACGATCACCACGGTTCGCAGCAGAGCCATGGACCGCTCTGAGTTGTTGTGATTGGCCACCTTGCGGCTGCTGGACTTGACCAGGAAGTAGATGCGAGCGTACAGGATCACAATGGTCACCAGGATGGCGATGAAGATGCTGATGCAGAAGGCGATGTACCTCTTGGAGTAAAGGGGCAGGATGGTGGAGCAGTCAGGGAGGTTCTGCAGGCAGTTCCAGCCCAGAATGGGCAAGGCACCCAGCGAAAACGCAATGAGCCAGCACATCCCAATCAGAAGGAAGACGCGGTGCTTCTTGTTGGCGTCGTATGGCCTCATCTTGATCATGGTCAAGTGCCGCTCGATGGCAATGGCCAGCAAACTGCAGGTGGACGCCCCGAGGGCTACGAACATACTGCCCTCCCTGATGAACCAGACGGTCAGAGACAGGCTGAACGTCTTCTTGCCCGACATCAGGATGTTGACCTTGTACGCTATGCCAGCCAGCAGGTCGCAGAGAGCCAGGTTGCCGATAAAAAAGTACATGCGGTTGTGAAATTTATTGTTTTTCCAGATGGCAATCAAAACCATCAGGTTCTCCAAGACGATGAAGCTGCAGACGACCAAGAAGAGGACGGTGGTGAGCGTGCTGCCCTCGGAGGGGTCCTTCAGCCTGCCCTCCAGCTTCCCCACGTAGTTGTAATGTACCTGCAGAGTCTCGTTCCCCAAGGCGGGCTGGGGACCTGGCGGGAGCACGGTTGCCATCGCTTGGCATCGACGGACGGTTAGCTCCACGATCCACCAGGGGGCGCCCAGGGAACGTTCATCTCAAGAGACAAACAGGACTGCGGCTGGCGGTGGCTTCAGCGATGAGCGCAGGCCGGATTCCAGCAAGGGTGTTGCACACGGCCTTCTGCAACAAGATGAAGGAGAGAGCCCGATAAAGCCATCGATCGCCACCTAAGGAACCACAGGGAGGAAACTGCCGAAGCATTTGGACAGCTGGCCTGGTCAGGACTGCGGAGGGTTTCTAAACACAGGCCAAGTTTCTAGGTGGTTGAGGAAGACGAGGGAAAGCAATTTGGGGTCTGCAGTGACCAAGGTGTGAAATTCAGTCATGTGACTATACAGATCCAAATAAAGGTTCCACTTGAAAATCTCCAAGCACCAGGAAATGCTGAACTGTCGGTCTTCCCCTACCACGTGGGAGCTGGTAGACCGTTTTCCCCAGTTACCCAGAGAGAGTCAGGATTTTCTCAGAACAAAACAGAACAACAAATCCCGAACCAAAAACAACAAACAAAAAACCCAACCAACCAAATACACCCAGACAAACAAAAGGGACAACAGGATGGAATCCAGAGGGACGCCTGCTCCATTTTCAAGACCTTTCAGATGAGCTTTGGAGTGACATCGTGGGAAGCACTGGTATTTCCTTGGAAAGCTTCCCCTGGGGTCTGGAGGGGCTTAGGTCTGCCTGGAAGAAAGTCCTGAGGCCGGATCACCATGCAGCCACCACAGGAAGAACAGCTGAAGGCAGAGTGTGGGCCATGCAGCCCCTGTCACCCAAGTTCAAAGCTTGGTGAGGAAGGAGTACAGCTCACCAGCCTCGGCTGGTGCTGAGGTAAGGGAAGAAGAGAAAGCAATGGAGATCCTGCAGGCTGGGAGTGTGCTTCAAATGCAGAGGCTAGGCCTGGGGGCGCAGCTCAGTGGGAGAGTGTGCCCTTAGCATGCTCGAGGCCCTGTGTTCCCCCCAGCACCTCAAGGAAAAAGAAAATCAGAGGCCTGAATAATAAGCAAAACTAAGTCAATGCTTGTGAGCCAGAAGAAACCACACATGTGGGAGCATTGTGAGGTCGTGAAGGCAGCAAATCCAAGCACAGGCCCTTGAGGGGTTCTGAATTTTAATACTTCCTCTACTGGACCCTGACCATAGGTCATCTTGATTGGCATCCCCTAGTAGTGACAATGATGCAGATCCAACTATCAAAGCAGAAATTGCTTTCAGTAGAATTATTTTTTAAAATTTGTAATTGACACATAATAATTGTACATCTGTATGGGGTACAGTGTGATAATTTAGTACATGTACACAAAATGCAATGATCTAATCAGGGTAATTAGCATTTCCTTCTTAAACTTTTGCCATTTTTCTGTGTCAGGAGTTTTGAATTCTTCTCTTTTAGTTCTTTATAGAATATATATTAAATTTTATAAGCTGTAGACACTGTGCTACAGAACACTGGAACTTATTTGTGTATCTAACTATAAGTTTGTGCTCATGATCCCACCTCCTCCGGCCCCCTCCCTTTCCCAGTCTCTAGTAATCACTCTTCTACTCTCTGCTTCTATGAAATAGACATTTTAGCTTTTGCATACAAGTGAGATCATGTGGTATCTTTCTAGACTCACTTATTTTAAATGCAAATTATTTGCATATTTAAATATCTAAAGGAGACCAAATGAGGTTCATTCAAAATAGCCCACTGTGTGTATCCAGTGAAGAATTTTTACTCTCCTGGTGTTTAAACCGCAGCCTTACATCTGGTTCTCTCTGCAACAATATGGGGCTCTCCATTTTGGGGCCCAGTGTAATCTGCAGGTCTTGCCCACCCATGAGTTCCTCCCTCTGTATGAACCCAGGCCCTGTGAGGGCCTCAGTCTCCTGAAGGGTGCAGGCGCTTGCACGGAGGCTACACTGTGGAGCTGAGAAGTGAAGGTGGCTTTAAAATCTTTCCACACCCCCAGAGCCTCCAGGGGCACAGATGCCACCCAAGCCCTTGCCTCCCTACATTACTGTGCAAGTCCTGGATTTTCCCAGACAGGGAGGAGAGGGTTCATGACTTCTTCACAGAGGGTTCTTCCAGTGTTTTGGAGCTTGAAGGATTGGTTGTTCTGGAAGCCCTAGGAGCTGTCTGATCTGACGTCTGTTGTCTGCTTGGAACTGCCAGGCCCCTCCATGAGAGCTGTCTGGGATCCCAAAGGGCGTGGGTCAAGGTCAGCTTGAATGCCACATGCTGGCAGAAACCTTTCTATGTTGGCCAAAGTTCTCTTCTGACTTCAGAAAGGAAAGCAGCCCAGCTCTGAAGCTGAAGGACAGGAGGGCTCACCCATCCAGGCTACTCATGTCACTCATGACCAACCCCATGCCACTGCTGTCTCATCCAGCCCAGCTCCCCAGCCTTCCGCACCTTGGGGTTCTCCTGGAGGCAGACAGAGTCCCTCAGTGGACAGCTTTCCCATAGCCCCCAACCCTGATTTTTATTCAAATCTTGTCTGTCCTTCAAGCCCCAAGGCACAGTCTACGTGTTCTGTAGCATTTTCTGGTATTGGCCCAGCCCCTGGTGAACTTGACCGGAGGCTGAATATCACTTTCTAAAAATTGCCAGCAAATCTTTTGAAGAACAGCGATAATAAGAAGTAGAGAAAATTTTCTGAGCACTGACTACAAACCCATGACCACATGGACACTTTGCCTGGATGGTCTTATTCCCTAGTGTCTTTCCCAGCACTGGGACATTAATAGGTGCTCACCAGAGGTCTGTGCCCTTCATGATTGCTTACCTGGTTATTTCTTTATCTGAGAGTAGTGACAGAAGAATCACTCCTCCCACTCCCTTACTCTGCATAGTTAGGGATGAACAAACCCTGGCACCACGTCCTGTGAGCCCAAGCCATCACCACGGTGCTGCTGAATGGACCACATGGTTCAGGGACCTGCTGCACCCCACTCAGCTCCCCTCCAGGCTACCAGTTGTGCTCCAAGACACCACCGTGTCCAGGTTTATCTCACAATGTCTCTGGGCAATCCACACCACCACAGGGGTTTCCATCCCAGAAAGGGACAGGCTTAGACAAACCCTGGCTCCAATGTTGGTGCCTGGAGCCTGTCTCTCGCTCCGGTGGGGATTCAGTGCAGCTCTGAAGTTCTGGTCCTTTCCGGGAACACAGGTAGGTCTTGGTAATTCAGCTGTGTTTCAGCTAACTCATCTTGTCTCCTGGGTTTCACTTTCCTTCACAATAACCCCACACCTCATTTGATACACCTCAGCGCCCCCTGGAAAGTTTGCACACCTTGGATTGTGCAGTTAAGTATTGGGGGAAAGGGAAGTGAGTTCCTTTAAAATGGCCAAATCTGGAGAACAGAGAGTTAAGAGACACAATGCTACGCAAGCTCACATCTTTCCTCTCCTTCCCATATGTAAGATCCTGCAGAACATCAGAAAAACAAGCAAACAATAAGGACGAGTAACCAGCAAATGACTACAATAAAACTAGTAGAAGGTGTGCCAGAGAGCCATCAAGAAGACCATGAATCTTGAAGGTGAACATATCAATGCTAGATTTATCATTTCCCTTAATTAAATATTCATCAGTCACGGTATATTTTTGCAGGACGTCTTCTGTGAAATAGGATTCTTTGCATTTGCATAACTGGAAGATATCAGTCTCTCTTTGGAATCTAAAAGCTTATTTTCTCTGGATTATCAGCATTTACAAAGCTGGCCCCAACCTGAGAGTTAAGTGCTGGGCTAAAAGCCAAAAGGCTGTATTGATTTTGGCTTTGCCTAAACATTATTGAGAATGGTCAAAAGCATATCGTGAGCAAGTTCTTCCCCCTGCTCCTGATGGGTGCTAGCCACAGACCTCAAGTTTCTCAGAAGAAAGCTCTGTCCCCAGCATACTCGGCTCAGTACTCCCACTGCTGGAGAACTGGGTGGTCAGCCTGTCACACCACGCAGACACAACACAAATGCCATGAGAAGAGCACCCAGAATATCCCTGGATGGGACCCAGCCCCTTAGGCTCCTAGTGCACCTCCTGATCACTACAGCCCCCAGTGTGATCCCTCTCTGGGCTCGTCATCCCCTGGAGAGTTTCACCTGTTTCTGTCCTTCACGTAAATGAAACCCACAGGACACAATGGTGTCTGACACATTTCTCTCACCAGGATGCTCATGTGAATCATGCTTTGGGGACACAACCAGTCCTGATTGCTCTCATCCATCACATGGACAGACATGCCACCCTCTACTCAAACTCATTTGTGGACACAGGGTAATTTCTCCCCGGCCCACATGTTGCTTATCATCCGGTAACGCTGCCAGGACTGGTAGAGGGTGTCCTCCGGGTGGACACACCCTGTGCTTCTGCTGGTTACCCCTGCTGTCTGAGCAGCACACTGGTGTCTAAGATGAACTTGTGCCATGACTCAGGGGTGCTGAACTTCCTGGAAGTCAGCACTGACAGGAGCTTGCCCCCTCATCCTGCAAAATGGAACGAATGTAGGGAGCTGGGTGCCCTCCCTCTGGAGGGCAAGACTGACAGTATGAAGTCTCACATTTATTTTAAAGAATGATTGTCCGGAGTCGGCATGCTGACATGTTGATTGCTATTTAATTTCCCACCCAAACACTTAAAAAGAAAGCCTGATCCTGAGAAATACCACCACGGTGCAGACGAGTTCTGGGCAGAATTGGAAAGCGGTGGCATATGGCAGAAGCCACAGAAGTACAGAGGAGTCACGGGTCTTCCCGCCAGCCAGACTCCTCTGCAGATTCTTACATGAAGTTCATTGGCAAAGAGCGGTCAGTGCTGAGTCCTTCCCCAACAGCCCTCCCTGGCTACCCTGGCAACCCCTCGCTCCTGCTCGCTCCCAGCTCTGCCTGGGACTCGGGCATTTCCTTGTCTAGCTCTGCTCCCCTCCCCGCCTGCCTGTCTGCATTTTCAGCCACTGCACGTGTAATGAGCCTCTGCTCACCCCTGAACTTCCCTCAGGACTCTGTCCTAAGAGTTTTCACTGGCCTACCTCAAGGCATTTTAACACCAACATGTTTACTTTTTGCCCAGAAGGAATATGACACCTTCTAGAAGATGATTCCATGGTGGATGACCCCAAGTTCGACCCTACCCATGCTAGCCATGGCTACCTTCCCCCACTCAAAAGGAGCATCCCCTGGGGGGAGGTGAGCCTGGGAGAGGGGGCCAGATGGATTCCAGATGTGCTTTCTATTCCAGCAACTCACTTTCTCCACACATGTCAGTTTGAAAAATAAACAAACTATAAAAAGAAGGGAAAAGCAAAAAGAAGAAGGCTAATATTTCTACAAAGTCTAGCGCCCCCCCCCCCCCCCATGAAAGGCAAGCACAGTGAGATAGGAAGACATTTCCCCTGTCAGATGCAAGATGCTATGTTTTTAAAAGGAATATTGTCCCAGGAAAGTCAACGCTCCATCCCCCGAACTGAATTAAAAGCACCCAGTATTTGCCAATATGCAAAATTTCTTGAAAAGCAAGAATTTCCCTTTTCTTTTCATTTAAAAGAACTTAAAAAGGAAATAATGAGCTGGCCTTTTCACGGCTCCAGCGAAATTCCCTCGCTAATGAGTCTTTTCCCTTGCTCTGGTTTTCTTGGGTGACCTCACTCTGCCTCCAGATAGTTCATGGAAAAATGCAGGCTTCACACATGGTCTCATGTGCTCAATGCTTTGATCTAGGCCTTTTAATGAAGCTCCCTGTGAGACACCAACCGTTACAGACACACCAGGTACAGGCTTGGCATCCTTTTCCACTTTTCTTCTTCAGTGTGTAGAACTGAATTCCCTTCCCTGGTGGGATTCCTGCTTTCTGGTGGTTGTCCACAGAGATCTCCTTAGCAAACAAGGCTGGGGTGCTATTATGAATCTGGGCAGAGTCCAGGGAACCCCAGACAGGGGGATTATGTCCCAGGAACCTCAGGCACTGGCCCCATGCGTCCACCCTGTGAACATCCTTCTTGGCCTCCAGACTGTTCCATGGGGAGACAATTGAATTTATCCCTCTGCTTTCTAACCAGTCTTTTCAAACTGTTTCTGCTCTTGTTCTCAAGAGCACTGGATTGAATTGCTACTAAGATTTCCACAAAACGAATGCAGGTGTGTGGAAACAGACTCTGTGAGGAAGCCAAAGGCAAATTCACACAAGAGGTGTCCTGTCCAAGAAGTCCACTGTGGTCCGTTCTGTGCCAAGGCTAGCCCCACAGTATCATATGCACTGAGTGTCCACAGTAGAAACTAAAGCTGGCGGACGGGTCATTTGGCCTTAGTTAGAGCCCGGTTGGGCTGGATGTCTGTGTCATCTGGTTCCCATGCACACCATCAGGAATAAGCTCTTTGGAAGGCTGTCACCTTGCCACATGTCCTTTAACTAAGAGGTGATAAGAATTTTCCTGGTATTTGACTAGCTACTGTGCTGGAAAAATGTTGGAATGACACTCCGGGGGCTTCACCGAAATATTCAGAAAATTCTTAAGCCAGGGAAATGGAGAAGAACCTTGAAGACAAAAGAGCTACCTGAGGACCTCACTCGAGGACCTACTTGACCACACCACCAGCATACTTGCCAACAGGAAAAAGCCACCTACTGAGTGTCACACTCTGCACGCCCAAATCTTTTCACCTAACAGGCCCATTGCCTTGTTGCATTGAAACAGCTTCAATTCCTCAAAAACAGAATGCAAAACAGAAAACAGGAGACTTCATGCCCAGGGACAGTAACAAAGCAACAACTGAAATATACTATCAACTGACACTAGATAGGATTCTACTCAGTGAATTTTTTCCTCAAAACATGATCTCTGAAACCTTCTGGAAAATCTCTTAAGATAATTAATTGAACAGAAAATGCATGACATAGGAATAATATGAAATGGCTCCCAAAAGTGATAAGAGAGACTTATGAAGCCAGATGTGAAGAGCTAGAAAGGCGTGGGTAACCTGCAGCACCACAGTTCCAGCCACTAACCATTTGCTCAAGGGCTTCCCCAGGCTTTGGCAGGAAAAAAGGGTTCTACAATAGGGAAATCCCAAATTTTTCCAAATTGTGACATGCTCAAATTCTCATTATTGCTTTTTTGTTAAAAAAAATGTATATATATGCTGTAGATTTTTAAGGAAGATGGAAGAGAGATACCATGGAAATAAGTATGCATAATGATTTCCAGAAAGAGGAAAATCAGTCCCTGAATTTTGAGGAATCAGGTTATTAGGCCAATACGTAAAGCTTCCCCTACAGGAAATGAGAGTTTCTAGCATCCAAATATGGTAGAAAATTTGGACAGCTGTGCACTTAAAAAATTCACAAGTGTAATGAGAAAAATGGCCTTTTCAAAGCTGAAATCTGGTTGTGACTTCATTCTCCCTTGCATCTTGGGCGGGAGGTCTAAAGGACTGGCTTTGCAGGGTAGATCTCTGGTGTCAGAGAATAGGAAGGACTTAGTAGGGACAATGTGAACGTTTGTTGGTTTGTTGATTTCAAAAACCCCAATGTGTGGTTCTTCTATGGCAACAAAATAATTCATCCAAACATTGAGTTCTGTATCAACTAAAATCTGGATACTTCCGTGGCTCAAGCAGGCCACGCACATACATATACCCCACCACCACCCACCACTCATACAAAAACCGGCCCTGGTCATTGACCTGCAGAGCAAAAGCCTTCTCTATACTTTCTAGGAATTATAGTTTCCTTAACCCTGTCTGCAAGATTTGCATCCATGCAGAAAAAAATAAAAGAATACTGAAAAAAATAAATGACACACATGTGATTATATATAGCATCTGTTGATTTCACTGTTCAAATTTTAGAAAGACACCTCATTCTGGAAGTCTCAGAGTTCTGGTCAGGGATACTAGACACAGGATGGAAGAGCCCTCTGTTCAAATTGATGCCCTTTCTTTTCTCCAGTACTCAAATCAAAGTGTGTTCCCTTTAAAATTCCAACAAGGAGTCCCTCTCTTACATCTAAATATAAAAACACCACAAAGAAATAAGCCATTGGGAGTGTCCAAAGCCAGAAAGAGAGACACAGGCAACCAGAAAGATGGACTGCAACAGAACCATTCTGAGACTGGTCTCTTCCTAGGTTGCACCTCAATTATGAAACTAACAGTGCCAATTTTCTGTTGAGAACTTGGTTACAGTTTTGTGGGGACTTTGTCTTCCAGCTCTGATCCTGATAGCCTTAATTGACTCGTTTGAAATATGTGAGAAAAACTGGAATGTTGTAGCCAATGTAACTTAAAATAATGATTTTTTTTTTTCCAGGCGGAGAAACCCAACCCTTCTTCACCCCCACGGTCCCCAGGTCCTCCTTTGGTGAGGGTGCCTAACGTTTTTAATTGTCCAAGGAAAATGCTAAAGGAACCTCAGGCCACCTCACGTCTATTCAATTCACCCCCCCCCCAATCCACCCCCAGATCCAGCTCTTTTTAAACGACCCAAGGGAAGTTCAAAAGGAATTACCCCTCTCGTCTCTGCCCCTTCCGTGGCTCGGTCCCTGGAGTGGACGCCTGGGGGAGGGGGCTGCTGATGTGGAGCTCTGGTGGCGCAGCGTCCAGGTCACGATGGCACCCAGCATCGGTTGGAATTTTGTTCGAAAAGTGGGCCCAGAGGGACCCCCAGCCCACCCACCCGGGCTCGGTGTCCACGAGTCCCCTGGACTAGTACCGTTCGCTCACCTCCGTCTGGAAAGGGCACTGGGCCACCGGCATCCTGGCGGGTGGGGTGCGGCGGTGACCGAGGCGCCCCTTCCTCCACTCAGATACCAGTCTAAGGGGTCGGGAGGACGCTCCTGCCCTGACGTTTCCCTTGAGCTCGTCCTGCAAACTCACTCGGACTAAGTCGCTGTCGCGTGTCCCCGGAACCGGCTCGCTCAGCCTCTGCTCCAGCGAGTCGGAGCACAAACTTTTCCAGCGGCCCGCGGGGGCGGGGCCCGCAGAGCCCTCCTCCCGCCACCCCCACTCCGCTCCCTCTGCCCGCCCCTTCTGCCCGCCAGCCTGGAAACCGGCGCCAACCGCGCAATCCGGCCCCTTTTACCTAAGCAGGGTCTCGCCACCCGGCCTGGGAGCCCTCCTGCCCCCTTCCTCAGACCCCTGGGGGCCCGCGGCCACCAGGTCCTGGGCCCAGACCGGTTCGCACACCGCAGGCGAGCTCCAGGTGCTGCCCCGGGCGCCCCAGGACCCAGTCGGCGCGGATATCTGACTGGATCCGCGGGCTGGGACCGGCCAGTGTCCAGCGAGGGTTCGGACTGATGATGACTAATTAAACTATTAATATTGTTATTGCCATTATTAATAATAGTGTTATCATTGTCCTGATCGTTACTATTTCTGTCTGAAATTGACCGTCCGCCGAGTTGAACTTGTAGGTGAGCCTCTGGCGACTGGCAGTGGTTTTCTTTTGCACTTCTTCCCTCTGCCCTTCTCGCCTCCTGCGCCTTCCTGGTCCCTCTCGGCGATCCGACCCCTCGGATGCCAAGAGAACCCAGCTCTTCTGGCGAACGCGCTCCGGGCTGCTGTTCCGGCGCCGCGCCCACCCTCGGGCACCCAAGCAGTCCAGCAAAAAGACCAGCGGCCAGAGGATGGCCGCTGAAGCCCCCCACCCCACCCCGGTCGTGCTGCACCCCCAAATATGCGCCAGGATTTCCTCCCCGAGTGGGGATAACTGAGGTCATCCCTGTGAAGTCTTTAAACAGAAGAACCCCCCGCAGGGAAGGGCCAAATTGTCAATTAAAAGCGGAACGCAAAGACCTTATGGCCTCAACTGGGAAACCATCCTAGAAGCTTTGGGCAGGAGGGAGAGGGAGAGGGGGACACAAAAAGGAAGGAGGAACGAAAGGGCCATTATCCAGAGCAGGACTGTAAATTCCTGGGCTGACAGCGCTGAAGCCCCTGGAGAGAGTTTAGGGTTCTTGGTGTAAAGGGCTCGGGGACCTTTTCACTTTGTCCTCTTACTCCAGAGGATGAGCTCCTGCATCCTTCCCTTGGAGCAGGGAGCATATGCTTATTAGGGGTGCATCTGACATTTTAGGGCACAGAGCAGAAGTTGGCAGGCACCTCTCCTGGTTTTGTCGCCTGGTGAGAAATGCAACCCCCAGGGACATGAACCCTGCCCAGGCAGGCTGCAGGGCTCTGCCTACCCTAGGACTCTCCAGTCAAGAGGGCCCCTGAGCTGGGAGACTAGCTCAGTGTCTTCACATCACCTAATTTGCCTAGCCTACCAAATTTGCTCACAGTGTCTTAATGCAGAGCACTGAAAAAAAAAAAAAAAAAAAAAAAAAAAAAAAACATTTCTGACTCCAGCTGCAGGTGGGAGCAAATGTGCTTCCATTTGTTTGACTCCCACAGCATCAAGTCAAGAAAAGGAGAGGAGGGGGTGTGCTTCAGGGGCCTTTACCATATGGGGAAACAACACTGCAGCCTGGCCACTACATCTCCACTGTACGAAGACGGTCACTGGGTTCATTAACAAGTGTGCTGAGTTACCTCCCACCATGTACAATTCACTCACTGCTTGGGATGCTGACTGACATCTGACCACTCACAGAGAAAATCCGTAACCCTAGTAGATGAGCATTCATGAGTCCTGCTGAGGCCTCCTAAACCAGTGTCAGGATGGGCTTCAGCAGTCCTGAGGATAAAATGGGGCTCTTTATTCTTCACTGAAGATTTCCATAAGAGAGATACAGGGATTTGGCCCACAGCATCACTAAGGGGTCCCCAAAACTCCTCTTTTAATTAAATTTCTTTTTCCCAAAGATTCCTAGCTTGGAGAAGCTCTCACCACACACAGGCCTCTCACTAATCAAGTGCTTCATCTTGTCTCTGGACTTTAAGACTCAGACACTGGTCCCTGACAATGGGGCATTCTGTGCCCCTCTAAAACCTTAGAGAGGTATTTCTCTCACTGCTTCTCTGGGGAGAATATCTCTTCCTACAATTCGGCTGAATAAAAGTCTCCCCTTCTGCATCCCTGGTTCATGAGGAAAGCAATTTAATGGAGGGATACCAGCTTATAGGTACAAGAAGGAATAGGGGAATGAGGAAATCCTCATTCTGCAACCCTGGATGAAATAATTGAGGCAGAAGGGTGAGCCTGCAGGCGTGGTGTGGTGCCTGTAGGAGAGTGTGCAGGCGATCCAGTTACTCACAGCATGCTCACTGGAAGGGAATAAAGGCTTTTCCACTTTCCATAGAGACACTCGGTGGGTGGGATGGTTGATGTTATGTATCAACTTGACTGGGCCATGAGGTGCCCAGATATTTAGTCAAGCATTATTCTGAGCATGTCTGTGAAGGTGATTTTGGATGAAACGAATATTTGAATCTATAGAGTGAGTAAAGCCGATGGCCCTCCCCAGTGTGAGTGGCCCTCGTCCAATCTGTTGAAGGCCTGAATGGATCTTTTTTGAACACAAAAGACCAACACTCCCCTTAGTTAGAGTCTGTCTTTAGACTGCTTCTACAATAGTGTAGATGGCTTCAGAATTGAATTGGGACATCAGCTCTGTAGATTTTGGATTTGCCAGCCTCCATAATTGTGTGAGCCAGTCCCTCATGGTAGGTGTGTGTGTGTGTGTGTGTGTGTGTGTGTGTGCATCTCCTCTTGGTTCTGTTGCTTTGAAGAGCTGACTTATGATATGGTGATCCCAGGGAGAGGGAAGACTTTTTCACAGATAGGGTTATGGTAGTAGAAAGGAACCCTGGGTAATGTTGGCCACTCAGGTCTTGTGGTCACTCTGTCTGTAAGGTGATGGACAACCCAAAGCCGCTTCCTCTCTGCCGACTTGCTCTACAATCTGTAGCAATAACTTTAAAATATCCACCTTGATGTGAATTTGCAGAATGAAACTCGGCCTTTATACAGTGACCCTGTCTGGACCCAAAGGAAGCCTTAACTCACTGCTGGAGTCCTTCGAGGAGGAGTGTTCACTCAACGACAGAGTTGTCTCCCAAAGCCCAGTGACTCCATCAGCTCATCCCTGTCTTCATACTCCTGCTCTCCCCTGCTTCCACCCTTGAGGTCAGCCAGGAGCCACCAAGGTGCCAGGATTTGTTCTTCCCACATTTCACGTTTTATAAGAATGTTTCTAATATTTAGAGACATAATTAGTGTATATGTGGAATGAATGGTGGGTGTGCATATGTGTGCAATATGTGCAATGCGTGAGTGATGTGAATGTACGTGTGTAGTATGTGTGCATATGTGGTGTGTGTGTCTGTGTGATGTGAGGTGTGTGTGTGTATATAGTGCTCATGTATGTGTGATGTATGTGAGGCATGTATGTATGTTCATGGTGTGTGATGTGTGTGGTGTAGTGAGTGTTCATGAGGGTGGCATATATGTGGTATGTAATGTGTGTGTGGTGTGTGTCTGTGTGAGGCCTGTGAGGTGTGTGGTATGTGGATGTGTATTCATAGTGTGAGTGTGTGTAGTACATGTATAGAATGTGGTGTGTGCATGTGTGTGAGGCATGTGTGGTATGTACCTAGGTATGTGCATATTATATGTGTGTGGTATGCATGTGTGTGTACATGTGTGGTGTGTGTGGTGTGGTAAGTTTGTATGTGTGTGGTGTGTGTATGAATATGGAAAGTGTGGTGTGCATGTTTGTGTGTGTGGGGCGGGGGGAGAGGAGGGAATGCATCTGACCCTTTGAGGAAGATGCACCAAGGACCTTGGGCCTTTCTGGTTCCCGTGGCAGAGCTCCTGAAAGCCTGGGGATACTCTCTTTTGCATCTAACCTAATGAGATGGCTGACTCTCTTGGGGCCCTATTAGTTTTAGGATGAAGTCTGGTGGCCGGAAAAAATAGTGGTGGGATCAGAGAGTGTCAGCATTAACCCCAGCTTTCCAGAGAGGGGAGCAGGGCTGGAGCCAGCTCTCACCAATAACCAGTCATGGGATCCACCATGCCGAGACAGGGAACCCTCCATGCAAATCCCTGCACGGGAGCCAGAGATCTTCCATTTCTGGGTGAGCAGCAATGGGGTCTGAGGCAGTGCGGGAGCTCCATGTCCCTCCTCTGCATCTCTCCATCTGGCTGTTGAGGACTGGAGTCCTCTGTAATAAACGTATTATAATATGCCATTATTCTAATAGGCAAAAAGTGTTCTTGAGTTCCGTTAGTCATTCTGGCAAGTTATGGAACCTGAGGGGGCCTCATGGGAACCCCCAGATGAGTGGTCCTGTGGACAGATGTGTGCGTCATTGTTTGTGGTGGGGACAGTCCTGTGGGATTGACCCCTTAACCTGTGGGATCCTTGCTAGCTCCAGGGAGTTAGTGTCAGCATAGGCGCTGGGACACTCGGCTGGTGTTGGAATGATGCATTTGCTGTTGGAAACAACCACTCAGATCCTGATCAGGAAGATCCACAAAGATGCTCACTGGCCACAGGGTCAGCTGCTGTCAGTGAAGAGCTCCACAGGATGTCCCTGACTGCCATCCTGGAGGAGGCCCTCCCCACCCTGCAGCCCCCCGTCGCCTCATTTTCCTCCTGGCTGTTCTGCAGGTCCTCTGTGCTGCCAATCATCCCAAATCCTAGAGGGGAACGGCAGGCAGGGCATTGCATTGCCAATCCTTACCCACATTCATTTTCACATGCTTTGGTGACTTTTCACTTCCTCCGAGGTTCTTGGCCTTCCCTGTGTGTCTCTGCCTCCTGGAGTGACTACAACATGTGACATCTTTCTGGAGGTCAATTCTGGAATAACCATCACAGCTTTAACCATGTATACCATTTCATCAGCTATTTCACTGGAGGAATTTCCCATGTTTTTACCTAAGAATTCAGCAAGACACATTTAATTACAGCATGGCCCAGGAGGCACGAACAGTCTGATCATCCGTCAGCAGGAGCTGAGTATCTCTGTAGGCATTTTAATCCATGAGATAGATCTGTATGTGCTCACACGGTAAGATCGCTAAGATAGTCCATCAAGGGAGAAAGCAAGTGAGGTGTGATCCCATTTCTGTTAACGGGTGTGTCAACCCATCAGAGAGCATGAGTCCACTTACAGTCGTCCCTTGTATCCACGGGAGATTGGTTCAGGATCCCCTTCAGACACCAAAGTCTGCAAGTATTCAACCCTTACATAAAATCCACAGTTTTCAGATGACGTACACACATCCTCCCGTAGACTTAAATCATCGCTAGAGACTTACAATGCCTAAGACAATGTAAACACCATGGAAATGGTTGCTGTACTAATCGTTTAGGGAATAAGACAAAAAAAAAAAAAAAAAGAAAAGAAAAGAAAAAACCCTGTGTGTTCAGTCTAACTGAACTATTTTTCAAATATTTTCAAAATACTCTGAAATATTTAAAAAAATATTTTCAATCTGAAATTGTTTGAATTTGTGAATGTGGAACCCTCAAAGGAGGGACCACGTGAAATGTCTAGAATAAGCAAACAGGTAGAGACGGAGTGGATTGGTGGCTGCCTCTGGCTGGGAGGCGAGTGGGCGGAGAGGAAAAGTGTCCGCCTTTCCTGGGAGCAGGCGGGCTTCCTGGGAGGCTGACGGAAATGGCCTGATACGGAGGTGGTGAGGGTCACAGCACTCTATGAATACTCTAGAATCCATTCAACTGTGCACTTTAAATAAGGAACTTAGGGGATGAATTACATTTCATTGAAGTTGTTAGAAATTATTCTATGAGCCAGGCATGGTGGCACATGCTTGTAATCCCAGTGCCTTTGGAGGCTGAGGCAGGAGGATGGCAAGTTCAAAGCCAGCCTCAAAGCAAATTTGCAAGACCCTGTTTCTAAATAAATTATTTTTTAAAGGACTGGGGATGTGGCTCAGTGGCAAAGCACCCCTGGGTTCAATCCCTGGTACCAAATATATATATATATATAATCTGAGTCTGTACAGGAAATTTCTGGAGGACTGCCCACATTTTGAAGAGTAGGGTTAGGTGGCATGGGAAGAATGGCTTTCCTTTTATTTGTGGCTTTATAATTTGAGTTGTTTTATCATGTGGACATATTTTTCTTTAAAGAAAAAGACAATCTAAATTGGAAAATGTTATCCTCCAATGATCAATATGGCACAAAGGCCTGCCCAATGGTGTTCAGGGGAGCGGTTTTTATTTGAATCTTGGTGTTGCCGTTTCCTCCATGAAGCTTTCCATCATTTGCCGTGCCTGTGCATCCTTGCTCTGTCCCCCAGAAGGTCTGCTCCACCCAGCGCAGCAGCCACGCCTCAACGACTCTGTGGGGACCTGGAGACCAGGCCAGTGCAGGGAACAGTGACCTTCCCCGCCTGTGCTGTAGGCCCTACCTGAGTTCCCTGGTGGTCACCAAGGGCAGCCACTGATGGAGGGGCCCCCCGGAGAGCTGTGTCAGTGGAAGGCAGTCTTCACAGCCTGGACTGTCTCCTTATGCTTCTTGTGGTCCCTTTGTCAGACACAATGGGGACTCAGTGGGGGACAGTAGCAGAGGGAGCAGCCCGAGGCCCCCTGTGGCCTCCCGTGTGGCTTTCTGCTGACTCCGATCCCCTCTTCTCACTCCTTTCCCAGGCTCCATCTTGCCCGGGCGTTGCTGGAGTTAGCCCCCAGGTAAAGCCCAACAGCACATCTGAGTGACAGGTACCCATCAGTGTTAATGACCAAAAGGCAGATTCCACCAATCACAGCTGTTTTCTGGGTGAAACCCTCCCCCATCCAACCTTTTCCCTGACCACAGGACAGATGGGAATGAATCGCCCCTTGAACTGTGATCACGATTTCCTTTTCCAACCACTGGGCAGCACCATGAAATGCTCTCCAAGCAAAACAAAAATCAGCTCTGAAGAACCTACACAATGCAAGAATTTTATGTTAAAAACAACAAAAAAACAACTTATCTCAGGAACATCCAGATGACTATTTTCCTTTGAATTGTGACATTTCAATGTAAAGATAACCACATAAAATTAAAGTCTCAGAACAGATGGAAAAATTGGCTGGTTCAGCTCTTTATTATTGCTTTTATTAACAAAGTATTATTAGCATATAGTTATGGGGCTCATTGTGATATCCCCATATATGTATACAGTCAACACAAAGCAAATCCACACCCCCTGTTTCCATGCCACCCACACCCAAACCCTTCCCAATTCCTACTAATCACTACTTCACTTTCAGTTCGTCTCTTTTTAGTTTTCATGAGAGAACATGCCACACTTGTCTTTCTGTGTCTGGCTTATTTCACTTAACATCACACTCTCCAGTTCTGCCCATTTTGTGACAAATGACAGGATTGCATTCTTATTCATGGCTGAATAATATTCCACTGTGCACATAAACTGAGTTAGTCAGTCTTTCATCATGGTGACCAAATACCCAAGGAAATCAACTTATGGATGAAAGATTTATTTCAGCTCACAGTGTCAGAGGTTTCAGTCCATGATTGTTTAACCCCTTTGCTTTGGCCTCTGGCAAGGCAGAACATCATAGCCAGGAGCACCTGGTGGGACAGAGCTGCTCACCTCATGGCAGCCAGGAAGCAAAAAGAGACAGAGAGTGAGGTGTGCGGAGGGAAAAGGATGAACCCTTCAAGGACACCCCCAGTGACCTACTGCCTGCAATTAGGCCCCTCCTCCTAAAGCTTCCACCACCTCCCAGCAGTGCCATGAGCTGGGGGCTAAGTTTTTGACTCATGAGTCTTTGGGGAACATTCCAGAACCATACTATAACATGCACCAAATTTTCTTTATCCATTCATCTGTTGATGGGCCCCTAGGCTGATTCCATATTTTAGCTATTGTGAAGAGTGCTAAAATAAACACGTAGTGCAGCTCTCTCGTTGGTATGCAGACTGCACTCCCTTGGATGTATACCCAGAAGTGGGAGCGCTGGACCATGTGCTGGATATATTTTTAGTTTTTGGATGAACCTCCATGCTGCTCTCCAAAATGGCTGCACTAATTTACATTCCCATTCAATGTGGATAGAGTCCACTTCTCTCCGGAATTTTTTTTTTTGCTTTATTTTTATTTATTTTTTAAATAATGGCCACTGTAACTGGGGCAAAATGGTCTCTCCTTGTAGTTTTGATTTGCATCTCCCCATAGCTAATTGTATTGAGAGTGCTTTCTTACATTTTTGGAGTAGGGGAAACACTTTGACACATTGGTACAGGCAGTAATTTTCTGGATAGACGTCAAAAGCCTAGGAAACAGTAGCTGGTTTAAACATAGAATCATACTTGGGGCAAGGCCCAGATATGTTGGGGGCAGAGAGGGAACTAACACCCACCAAGCACCTGCTCTGTATGTGCGGGGACCTGCACTGAATTGCTACAGACGCCTTTCTGTGAAGCTTTGCTGTGGTTTGCAAATGAGAAAACATGGCTTAGAAAGAGGAACTCAAAGCCCACATGCTCCAAAAGTAGGAGAATCAGCAATTGTCACATAACCATGTTCCCACCTCTGCTCTCCCTGTCCTGCCCCAGCCCCTTCCCAGGGATCCTACTGGGAAACATGATGTTTAACCACCATGTTAAAGAAAAGATGCAACCTTGGTCCACTTTGTTATAGCAAGCGGCCACCTGGCTGCATTTACTCAGAGGTTCTGGGTCTCTGCAAGTGGATCATTGTTATCTGTACTATGTCCTTGGAAGACACTGGTCAGCTCAGACTTGGCTAATTGAAACATCATTTTAAGA
The DNA here is from genome assembly GCA_020662805.1 of Glaucomys volans. Classification (NCBI taxonomy): domain Eukaryota; kingdom Metazoa; phylum Chordata; class Mammalia; order Rodentia; family Sciuridae; genus Glaucomys; species Glaucomys volans. The sequence goes on from JAJEJO010004227.1 coordinate 372,474, forward strand.
CCTGGGAAAAATAAATAACTTCTTCTGGCATGAGGAGTAGGGCTTAAAATGGGCAGGATGTAGGGGTTTTCAGATGCAGTGGGAGCAGACAGAAAGGGAACTGAGAACTCAGGGGAGGAGGGGGATCCATGTGCTTGCATATGCATGCTTTTGCGTAAAAGCCCTACCTTCTGAAAGCAAACAGAGAAAGAACTTGCAGACACACCAGTGGGTGGAAGCAATCTCGATTCACTCTCTACTGTCTTGATGGAGGAAAGGCTCTGGAGGGCTTGCAGAGAAGCTTACGGCTGAATCCCACCAATGGGCAGCTCAGTCTACAGCAACCCTGATGCTTTAGATCAAATTAATCCAATTCACCCTGATTTTGTGAATGCTGTATCTGGAAAATTGTGGTGGGGGCTGGCTCCCTGGAGCAAGGCTCTCCATTTACAAACTGTTCACACAAGGTGAAACGTGTAATTCAACAAAAATGCCCAGTGGTGTTTATTCATCCATTTAACAGGATGCACTGCATAGAGTGGTTATGTGCAAACTTGTCTGTATTCTGCTGAAACTGGTTTGGTATATTCCTGCTGTGCCCCTGGGGTTTTGAACAAGTGTCTGCAATGTTCCTGAGTGACTTTGCTTTTTCTTGGCCACCAACTGGCCTACTTGATGGTGAGGGTGGAGAGAGAGGGTGGAGATCAATGAAAATAGTAATTGCCAATTTCCTCACTCCAACATCAAAGGCTGTGGGTTTTAGGACTGAGGTTTTCATGGGGTAAGAAGAGCAGCCACCAGTAAACGTTGATCTGGTGTCTATGTGGGCCAGGTGCTGTTCAACAAGCTTACACACAGTGACTTGCTCCTCAGAACAACCCCAGGAGATCACTGACAGCACCATCCCGTTCTTCAGAGGAGAAAACTGAGGCAACGTGCCTGGAGTCGCCCAGCTGGCAAGTAGCAGAGGTGTGGCTTGACCCAAGGCACTTGAACCCACAGGGATGCCTTGCCCAGTTGGAGGTTTTTGATCTTTTGTAGAACTTTGGAGACAGCAACCCCCCGGAAGACACTGGCTCACCTTTCTGCATGGATGACCAATGCCTGGGGCCCAGCAGAGAGGCAAGCAGGACAGGAAGGAAGAAAGATGGGTCCAGCACAGACAGCCCATCTTGTTTCTCCCTACATCTCCCAGATCTGGCTCCTCATGGGTTGGTTTTAGGGAGGCTGGATGGGATCCCAGAGGATTCGTGTTGGACAGTCCTTACCCCTGCCCTTGAGGATGCCTAGCATGGTTTGGGGTGTGGCAGTGGGGAGAATGGTGTTGTCTTGCCTCTACTTCACTCTTGATTAACAAAGAGTTTAACGTCTGCATGTCAGTATTCTCATCTGGAAAATGTTGGCCTCCATCCCTGGGTATGGTGTTAAATATCTGGGCATTTACAAGGACCATGGAAGTTCTACAAATTTACACAATATATGCTTGCATGGAAACTTCTTACTTCCATGTTAGTTGAGTTGAAGCCATATGTGAATCTACTTGATTAAAAAGAAAAATTTTTAAGAAGCTCAGGTAAAAGAAAGAAAAATTTCCAAAGCAATAATCTAAGCTCTCACTTCAAAAAACTAGAAAAAGAAGAGCAAAAGAAATTCAAAAGAAGTAGAAGGAAGGGTGCAATAAAGAGAATAGATGCTGGGCACAGTGGTGCATACCTGTAATCCCAGCAGCTTGGGAGGCTGAAGCAGAAGGATCGTAGGTTCAAAGCCAGCCTCAGCAACTTAGTGAGGCTGTAAGCAACCTGGTGAGACCTTGTCTCAAAATAAAAAATAAAAAGGGCTGGGGATGTGGCTTAGCATTAAGCACCCTTAGGTTCAATCCCTGGTACAAAATAAATGAATGAGAGAGAGAGAGAGAAAAGAAGAAGAAGAAGAAGAAGAAGAAGAAGAAGGAGGAGGAGGAGGAGGAGGAGGAGGAGGAGGAGGAGGAAGAAAGAGGAGGAGGAGGAGAAGGAGGAGGAAGAAAAGGAGGAGGAGGAGAAAAAAAGAAAAGAAAAGAGAAGGGAAGGGAAGGGAAGAGAAATCATTAATATCAAGAATGAAAAATAATGTTCACTTGCAGTTATGGAGAGGAGACTAAAAGGGTTCTGGGAACAACTCTTACCTACATTTCACTGCTTAGATGAAATGGACTAATTTATTGAAGGCAACATTTGCCACATTTCTCCCAATATGAAATAAGCAAACAAAATAGCCTGCCTATAACTATTAAGAAAATGGAATTAATAATTTATAAACTTCCTTAAAAAGTAAGAAAGAAATCTCAAGACAGAGTGTTTCACAAAAAAATTGTGAACAAACACATAATTAGTGTCGATTCTGTACAATCCTTGCCAGAAAACAGAAAATATGGGTACTTCCTAATGCATTTTTTAACCAATATAACATTTACTGAGGTAAAAGTAGAATGTAAGAATACATAGTTAAAAGTTATTTAGAGATTGAAATAAAGCCTATTATTTGAATAACATGAGATAGTAAAACTGTTTAATTTCTTTTATCACACTTAATGCCATTTTTAGTATTCTTTTATTTTTTTCTTTTATTTTTTTATTTAATTTTGATTCATTGAGCACAAATGGAGTACAGCTATTGTTTCTCTGGTTGTACACAAAGTAGAGTCACACCATCTGTGCATTCATACATGTACACAGGGCAATGATGTCTGTCACACATTCTGTTATTATTACCCCCTCACCCCGCCCCCACCCCTCCCTTCCCTCTATGCTATCTATCCTTCCTCCAT
>JAJEJO010004227.1:375355-423458 GCA_020662805.1 Glaucomys volans
AAAAACCCCAAGAGATCAATATCCCTCATAAATACTGATGCAAATATTCTTAAGCTAAATGAGAAAAATCACAATATCATATCTATGAAGCAAAAGTACTTGGCAAAATCCACAACTCACTTATGATAAAACTCTTGGGAAACTAGGAATAAAATGGACACACCTCAGTTTAATAAATAGCACCTGCAAAACTTCACAGATAATATCATACCTCAGGGTGAAAGACTGTGTTCCTCTAAGATCCGGAAAAAGACAAAGATGTCTCCTGTTACCACTTCTATTCAACATACTAGTCAAAGTTCTAGCCAGCATAGTAGGAAAGAAAAGAAAATGAAAGGCATACAAACCAGAAAGGAAGAAATGAAACTATCCCTTGCAGATGATAGATGATGGTCTACACAGAAAATGCCAAGATATCTACAAAAACAAACAAAACAAACTAAATATTCCTAGAATTAATTAGTAAGGTTTCAAGATATGAAACCAGCATTAAAAATCAATTATATTTTTATATTCCAATAATGAACACATGGAAGTTGAAGTTAAAATGCAATGTATCTTACAAACACTAAAAAGAAAAAGAAAAGAAGAAAAAAATAAAGGAAAAAGGAATTCCTAGGGTGTAAATCTCACAAAACATACATGAGATTTGTTTACTAAAAAGTACAAAGTGCTGAGAAGAAAAACCATAGATCAAAATAAACAGAGAAATATACCATGTCCATGGATTGGAAGACTCAACATTATGAAGGCATTCTTTCAAACTGATACATGGGCTTAATAAAATTCCTATCAAAATCCCCACAAGAGTTTTGAGTTTTGGTAGACATAGATAAAATTATTCCAAAAACTACAAAAGCAAAGAAGAATAAAATTGAGAGGAATCACTTTATCAAATCTCAGGATTTAATATTTTGCTACATCAATCAAAATCTATGATATTGGGAGAGAGAGAGATAAATGGAGCAGAATAAAGAACCCATAATAAAGAACCCAGACACAACTTTACACAGATATGTTTCCCAGATTTTAAACAAGTTTTTGGATTATATTGCTTGATATTTTGTAAACCATTCTTCCATTGCTGAAATAAACACAACTTGGTCATGTTGTGCAGTTACTTTTATATATTGTGAATTACTGTTTCTTAAGACTGTATCTATATGGATAAGGTTTATTGGTCAGAAGACTTTGTTTATGTATTGTCCTGCAAAAGCAGGTCAATGAATGGACAATCATCTTGTCAACCGGGATAGAGCAATTGGATATTCATAAGCTAAGAAATGTACCTTGATCTAGATCTAAAAGCAAACTCAGAGTAGATCATAGATTTAAATATAAAGTATAAAATTATAAATTCTTACAACATAGCATAGAATAGAGTAGTTAGGTAGACAGCAAGGCATGATCCAGAAAAGAAAAGTGTCAATGAACGGAACCTCATCAAAATGGAAACTTTCTCTTGGGGGGAAAAATTCCCCTTAAAAGAATAGACCGACAAGCTGTAAACTGGAAGAAAACATTTGCAAACCACAGGTCTGATAAAGGGTTCTCTAGAATATTTTTAAAAACTCTTAAAATGCAACAGTAAAATAATTTAAATGATTCAAATAGAACATGGGCAGAAGATGTAAAGCAGTCACATGGGTGAAAAGTAAACACACAGCTAGCTCCTAGTGCAAATAACGCCACCGTGAAATTTCACTGTGGACCTACGACAACCACTAAAACAGAAAAATACTGCCCAAGCCACCTGCTTGTGAGGATGTGGAGAAACAGGATCGCTCGGGTAGGAATGTAAAATGGGACAGTCTCTCTGGAAAGTATTTAAAATTATACTTGCAATGCCAAACAACTGAGGAGTTGAACTCCTGGGCATGTGCCCCACTGGGATTGGAATGACACCCATCCCAGTGGAATTCCATGGAGTGTCCACAGAAAGCCTGTCCATTGATGGATTGCAGCAGGTTCACCTGTGATGGCCCTAAAACATTCTCAGTAGGGGAATCGTTCAGTGAGTGGGGGTCCGTCTGGGGTTCCACTCAGCAGGGAAGGGACCCCATGTCCAGGGTCTCGAGCTGGGTGAGTGAAAACAACCAGTCTCTGCAGGTCACCTAATGTGTGACATAACTGGGGACGGAGAACAGATTGTGGCTGCCAGGGGCTGGAACCTGGGCTTCTGGTGAGAGGCAGAGGGTGTGAACCTGAAGGGGTAATGTGAGGAGACCCCATCTTGATTGTGACGGTGGTGACACAATCCATGCCTATGACCAATGGCATAGAACCACCCATGCACATGCTGTGTAGTGTCAGCCACCTGGTTTTGACATCATGCTGAAACCATGTAAGGTGTCATCACTGGGACAGCAATGGGACGAGGGCACTCAGGTGCCAGATTGTCCTGGCAAATTCCTATCTATCTCCTTTTAAGTCATTAAAAATCAGAAAAACTATTTTTTTCTGACAAAAGTTTTTGCAAGTGATATCCCTTTGTGCCATGGGGACATTGGGGGGTGGTGGACAGTGTGTTCTAATGACCATACCCAACTACGGGAGTGTAGACCCCCCAGTGAGAAAGAACCGGGTCATTCTTTCACATGGAGACAGGAGGGGTGGCAGAAAACCACATGCAGCAATCCCACAGACCGGGTTTCAAATCGGGTTGCTGCTCCTGGCACTGTGGTCTCAGCGAGGAATTCTTTCTTCCCTAAACATCCTCATTCCAGATAATGCAGGACGGCTTACAGAGCTAAAAGGCCGTGAGCCAGCGAATCCTGGGATCCCGAGGCCACTGGGGAAGCTGGAGCAGGCCCGGGCTGCGGGCTTTCTGGGCCCGTGGAGAAGTGCTCAGGGCTGGGCTGCTGGCCACTTCCTCCTTCTGGGCTCAGCGTGGCTCCTGTGGTCCTCTCTGGTTCATGAGTTGCCTTCCCCTCTGCCTTTGAGGTAGCTGAGGAGTTCCCAGCCTGCATGTTGATTTTTTCCTGGGTTTATCTATTCATCCCTCTTGGTTAGCCTGAGCATCTAAATTTAAAATCGTAATGCTCCAAAGGCTTTCCTCACCCCTTATTTTTCCCTTTTATTTATCTTTAAGTGCCTACATCTTTGCATGTGCCCTGCTTGGCTGAGGCCCCGTACCTTCCTCCTGCCCCTCTTTTAGCAAATGGAATCCACTCCGCTATAGGAATCAAAGTCGATTTCTTCTGGTACAAAGGAATCTTTTTTCAGATGATTGGAAAGGTTTCCAACCCTTTCCAACCCCTGAGGCTTCAGACAGCAGGCTACACTTTGTGGGCAAGAAGTTATTTTCTAGGTTATGATTTACCTCCACTTTTATCTGACTTTACAAGAGGCTAAGGCTACAACAGCCTCCAGAACTAGGAACCTGAGGACCTTCGGGTGGCTTTACTAAAATTAGAGATTTTTAGTCCTGAGGTAGCATCAAAAGCTGTCACAGACCCCTGGGCCTGAAGGACTCTGGGCACTCTCTTTCCTGCCATATCATTTGGCCTAGTGAAGGGAGCAGGAGAGCCAGGGAGGAAAGGAGGAAGGGATGAGCATGGGTGGGTTTGTGTGATCAGTTTATGGGAGACTGAGGGCATTTAGATGGAAGAGCTTTGTGTTTCTTGGCGATATTAGTGGGAGTCATATAAAATGGCCATTTAGTTTTATTTTATTTTTGGTTCTTTTTAGCAGCACACAACAGCAGAACCCATTTGATCTGATTGCACCAGCACAGAGGATATCTCATTCTGATGAGGACTCCATTACTGTGGATGTACACGGTGGTGGGACCCACTGTGGTGAAACGGCCATTGTAATGGTTACAAATGGCGCAAGTGGTCATTTCCCGTGATTCCATCTAACGCATTCCCTGTAAGCAGCCTTTCCTTCAGGGCCTTCCCTCCATCCAACACTCACACTTACGTCCTTGCCCCTCCCTCCCTCAACAACAACGGCTCCCACACCCCTCCTCTCACCCCAGTGCTGCTTCCCAGCCACCCACAGGATCTGCCCATTCCCAGGAGACAGCCATGCTTCATGGGGTCTGTGAACGTCCTCTCTGTAGACTCAGGGGACAGCCCTCCTGGAGGGCTCGCAGGAGCCCATCGACCTTCCCAGCGCTAAGAAGAGAGTAAGAGCAGAGGTGATGGTGGACAGTCCTGCTTTGCCTCCTCTGGGGGCTCCTGAGGCACCCTGGTGTTGGCCTTCCCCGGGCACGTGGCTGTGTTTCTTCTCTTTAGAGTCCGTGGTCACTCTCTTCTGCCGAAACCCATTCTCAAGGAACTTCCCAAGTAAGGGAGATCAGGGTCAAAGTGCTGGGCTCCTTGTGGCTTGTTCCCTTGGTATTTTAAAAGTGTTGTTTCACCAAGGGCTGAGGAGACCAAGGCCACCATGGTGACCGATTTCCATGGTGACTGTTTGCTGGAGCATGGCTGATCTCTCACTGGCACCATGTGGGGTCTTTTCTTTATCCTAAACTTCTGGAATGTTTTTGTAATTAGTGTGGAATTTAATCAGGAATTGTCCAAGGCCTTTGGGAGTCTTTTCAGTCTGAAAACGATTTTTTTCCTATTCTCCTTTGAAACATTGAATTTCTGGATTTATTCTTTAATTTTATTTTTCCTTTATTCTTTATTTAACCTCTCTTTGACTTTTTCTCTAATTGGGAGATCATTTTTTTGAACTTCTCTTAAAATCCCATCTCCTATATCTGCTGAATTTCAACATTGTGTATAAACAGGCATGTGTGTGTCCACATACACATGTGGTCTGAGCTTTGGCTGTTTACGTGGGTAAGTATGAGTAGCCAGTTGGTGTTACGGTTTGGATCTGAAATGTATCGCGAAGGCCCAAATGTTAAAGGCTTGATTGACAACTTGATGCTATTGGGAAGTGGCAGACAGTTTAGGAGGTCTTCCACTTATTGGGGCATGCCCCTAAGGAGATATTGGGACCCCAGCCTCTCTTCTTGCTCTCACTTCCTGGCTGCCATGAGTTGAGCATCTTTGCTGTAGCACAGGGTCCCACCATGACGTGCTGCTTTACCCCAGGCCCCCAAACAACAGAGCCAATCGATCATTGAAACCTCCAAAACTATAAGCCCAAACAAACCTTTCCGCTTCGTAAGTTGATTATCTTCAGTATTTTGTTATAGTGATGGAAAGCTGGATAACACAGTGGGTCCTGTGCTAGGGGAGACTAAGGGTCAGTGCCTGCAGTTCTTTGGTTTGAGGCCCACTTGTCCTCTGGCAGTAGAATCTTCTGGTCTTCTCACTCTGAGATGCCAGCCTGGCTGGGCTCTGGGAGCAGAGAGAGCAGCACCCGGAGTTCCTGCCCTGCCTGATTCTGTGTCTGCTCCTGCCTGAAGTCCACATCTCTGAGGCTCGCAGGTCCTGGAGAAAATCCTGTGAGCTCGTTGTCATCGTTCCTCTCTGACGTTTTCCTGCAGTTCTCACCCTGGCCTCCACTTTCCTCTCCCCAGAGTGGGTGGAGCTGTGTCCTTCCCTGTGTCACTGGTCCATCTTCCTCTAACCCTCTGACCTTCAAGGTGTAAGTTCACAGCCACTCTAGCAGGTGCTAGTGGGGAGGGTGGTGAGTGTGGTCTGTGTGGCACACACAGGGGCGGGTTTCTCATTTTAAACAATAGTGACCACAATCTCCTCCCAGGACAGTCGCTTCCTCCCCAAGCTACTCCCCTACCTCTTTCCTCTTCTTCCTGAAAAGTCAACATTTTCTCTCTTTCTCCCGGATTCCCTCCCACTTTGCTTGAATCCATTGCTCTGATCAATACATCTCCTGCTAAGACCACCTGAGACCTGCATGTGGCTGAGCCCCGATGCCCCGTTTGTTCACTGTGACCCCTCAGCCACCTCTGCCTCTAAGAGGTGCCTTCCTGGTGGCTGCTGCTTCCTCGGCCCTCAGTTATCCTCCTCTCTGTGGTTCCTGCGTTCTGCTTTGCAGATGACTCTGATCTCCCCTGGGGCTCAGCCTTGGCAATCCCAGGGCTGGATGGAGGCCCATGATGGTTATACACATACCCCACTGAATGCATGCTTCACGTTGCAGCCAAAGGGATCTTTTCAAAATGTCCCTCAGCGGTGCTCCAGATTTGGGGGTGAAGTCCACATTCTTTCACGGCCTTTGTGCCCTGCATACCCTACCCCCAATCCATTCCCTGCCATGTCACACCCTGTACTCTCTCAACTCTGTCCTCAGCATGCTACCTCTGCCACAGGGCTTTTGCACACACTGTTCCATCACCCTAAGTGTCTGCCTCCCTTTTACTTCATTTAAATCCTCACATGCTTCCAGGTGAACTGACCCTTCCTACAGGAGGCCTTTCCTGACCTATCTGACTTGCTCCCTATTTTCTCCTGTCCACTCAAGAGAAAAATGCTTCCTAGTCTCCATCCCTCACCCTCGCCTGGATTCTGCATCTGCCTAGAAACCCTGAGCTCCCTCATGGAGGGGGCCTGGATCTCTCTTGCACTTGAGCAATGCATCCCTGACGTTTTTCATCCTTCGAGCCAGTCCCACAGCAGGTGGACAGCCTTTCTGTTCCCCTGGAGTGGAAACGCGATTTAAACTCACTGTCCAGGCCTGCTTTGAAATGACGCAGTTCCTGATCTTTTCTGGGGTGTGAGGTGGGGTGGGAGAATTTGTATCTTTTCCATTTACATGAGATGATATTTTTATTTTTATTTTTTTAAATTCAAACAATTGAAATCTACATATAACAGCAGGATGTGGTGACTATTTTTGGTCTCACCCTAGCATGTCACAGCCACAAGCCCTGCTCTGGGACCTGGACTCAGCAGCCCTGGGGAATCACCTGGGGAGTCCCCAGGCCACAGCCAGGCCTGGGGGCATCAGCTCAATGGCATTCTTGATGGGGTATGGAACCCACGTAGGCAGATGTGCTGCAGGCCGACAGTGCAGAGGAAGAACAAGGCTTCATTTAACTCACAGTCTTCCAGGCCCAAGAGCTTTTTGTTCATCAGATTAAAATGCTTGCCAGCTGATTGCGTAATCCGAGTGGGCAGGAGGGAAGTCTATACTTGGCACTCTGGCTGGGAAAACAGACAGCCACTCTGGGTGGATTCCATCACCTGGAGATGGTAGAAATGGAGGCGCCACGACTCTGTGTTCCTGAAGTTCAACAGGACCCGTGAAAAAGACGGAAAGTGCATGTGTGCATCACAAGTGTGTGCACAAAGGCATATATACTTTTGTGGATGTGTGCATAGCCACATAAATGTGCACATCCGTGCTTGTGTGTGTTTATGTGTGCTAGCATGTTCACGTGCGTGTGTGCTTGCTGATGAGTGTCCATGTGTGTGAACACTTGCATGTGAGCACGTGGGTAGGTGCAGGGCTTCCAGTCATGCACATGTACATGCTTTTGAGTGAGGGTGCACATGGATGCACGTGTGTGTGCGTGTTCCCCAGTGCGTACCCGTGTGCCTGTGTATCGGGTTAGGGTCTCACTGCCCGTGTGCAGTGTCCGCGGTTGGAGCAGGCTGCCTGGAGCAGTGCTGCCGTGTCCCCAGGTTCCTTGCTCAGGGTTGTTTCTAATGCCCAGTGGCTCTGACAGTGATTTCTGAAGGTTTTATGCCAAATATCACTTTGCTTTCTAGAATGTTCAACCCGTTTTCTGTTACCTATGTTGGAAGAAAATTTAAGATGAAACCTCTCTGATTTTCTTTCCCACTATTTACCTTGTTGAGTCTGGACCTCAGCGAAGCTGTGGAACCTAAAACGTGTCAACAGTAGGGCGGGCGTTACGTTAGGCTAGGTGTGCAGCACAGCAGCCATGCCGTTCTGTCCATGGGTGAAGTTCAGGTCCACTCATCACTGCTGTTATACAGAAAGTCAAAGCCAGTGCCCCTTAAAAAAAGTAGAAAACAGGTTTGGGCAACTCAAAGCTTTCCCTCTTCTTCCTCTCCCTTTCTTTCTATCATTCTTTTTTTTTTATTCAATCCATTAACTAGGTTCAGAACTGGCATTTGACGCATGGTGATTGTATTAATCAGTTTTCTGTTACTATAATAAAATACCTGAGATAATCAACTTATAAAGAGAGAGGTTTATTTTGTCCTATGATTTCAGAGGAATCAGCCACAGCGCTTTGGGCCTCAGGTCACACAGCACATCACGGCAGGAGTGGGTGACAGAGCAAAGCCACTTACTTCGTGGCTGGGAAGCCACAGAAAGGAAGAGGAAGAGAATGGGGACCTACAGCCTCTCTGAGGGCATACTCCCAAGGACTTGAAGACCTCCCACTAGGTCCAACCTCTTAAAACTTCCAGAACCTCCCAGTAGTGCCAAACTGGAGACCAAGCCTTTACCACATGGGCTTTTGGGGGACCCTCGAAACCAAATGATAGCAGTGATGAATAGAACCCCAAATGAGATCCAAGAATACATGTGACAATAAATGTTGGCGAGGATGTGGGGAAAAGGTACACTCTTACATTGCTGGTGGGACTGCAAATTGATGCAACCACTCTGGAAAGCAGTGTGGAGATTCCTCAGAAAACTTGGAATGGAACCACCATTTGACCCAAAGGATTTAAAATCAGCACACTATAGTGACACAGCCACATCAATGTTTATAGCAGCTCAATTCACAATAGCCAAGCTATGGAATCAACTGAGATGCCCTTCAACAAATGAATGGATAAAGAAAATGTGGTATATATACACAAAGGAATATTACTCAGCCATAAAGAAAAATAAAATTATGGCATTTGCCTGCAAATGAATGGAACTGGAGAATATCATGCTAAGTGGAATAAGCCAATCCCAAAAAACCAAAGGCCAAATATTCTCTCTGATATGTGGATGCTAACACACCAAAGGGGGAGGGAGGAGAATAGAAGAACTTTGGATTAGACAAAGGGGGATGAAGGACAGGGAGAGGCGATGAGAATGGGAAAGACAGTGGAATGAACTGGATATAACTTTCCTACTTTCTTATATAAATACATGGCCAGTGTAACAACGACAAGAATGGGATGTGTAATATGTCAAAACACAGAAGATAGAGGCTGTGACAAATGCAAGTGCTGCTCTCACGGGGGGCACAGCGCCACTGCCAGCCTGCAGGGAGGGGACAAAGGCTTCCTGAAGGAGCAGAGTCCCAACCTCCAAAGGCAGAAGCAAATATGCAGAGCAGCTGGGACAGGGTGCTGGGTGGGCCTACCTGGAGAGAGCAGGCCTTCTGGACCGGCTCACGGCTGGAGAGATCTGGACCTGTGAGTGGTGTGTGAGCAGGTGGCATGTGTGTGCTGTGTGGTCGCATGTGTGTGCTGCAGGGCTGGGCACAGTGGAGGGAAGCGGCAGACACTCAGGGTTTCCAGCTCTCTCCAGGAAGCATCTGCTGCATAGTCTGACCAGGGGGCAGGGAGAGGGGAAGGCAGGCCTGCCTCCTGGACCTGCTGCTTTAGACCTCTCCACCTCTTAGGCGTGTATTTCAGGTTTAGATGGAGTGTGATGTACTCTGCATTGATGCTGTTACATCCTCCTGATTTTCCAGGAGGCCATGGCCCTAGAAGGCCAACAGGACCAAATTGGTGTCTGAGGAGGATGAGGAGAGAGGAGGGAGGGTGCTTCTCATCTCAGAGGCTCCCCAGGGCATGGTCAGGCCAGCAGGCTGGGAAGGAGCTGGGTAAAACATTGAGACCCTGGACATTGCGACCTAGGAGTCTGGCGGTGCCATGGAAACCCAGAGGAATGTAAGGTCGTCTGCCCTGCCCTGCCCTCCAGCCCAACTGAACTTGAATTCCAGGCTTTGTGGTTTGGATCACCAGGCAATTAGGTTTGCAATCAAAGTTGAAAACTCAGGTCTGACAAATTAAATTTGTTTTAAAAAAAGAAAAGAAAACCCAGGTCTGCTTGGTTCCCAGTGTGGTCCCGGATCACCTCTGGTTATCGCCGCAGCTCTTGGGTCTGGCACGGAAGGCAGGTGTGAAGCTGTCGGGTGGGCTGGGAGTCTGCATGGAGAACTCGGTTCTCAGTGAAGCTGCTCAGCCCCAGTCAAACTAAATGGACCGTGCTCCGCACAGCACGAGGAATCCAGTTCCTGGAAAGACTGGAACGTTAAGGAAAGGATGCTTGGCTGGCAAAAGGACAGGTAGCCCAACAAGCATTAAACACATGACAGGCCTAGGACAGGGTTCTAGAGGGACACCCATGAAGAGCAGGCTCTGCTCTTGAAAACGAGAAAGGAGAGGCGGCCAGCTCCAGGGGCATGTTCCACAGAGTGTGTGACGCTGCAGGTGCCGGAGATGTGAATGGCACACAGGCATCAGGAAGGGCGTGCATGCTGCATGGACCGTGCAGATGACTCACAGCAAGGCCCCGTGTAGATGCACGTGCAGCGTGGGATTTACATACTATGCAAGCCACATGTGCACAGAGGGTGTCAGGACTGCGCGTGCAGGGTGAGATGCAAATCACAAATGTGCAGTGCCCTGTGTGAACGCCATACATGCAGTGCAGGGCCCTGGTGCTGAGGCATTGTGCTGGAATCGCTGCAGGGTAGCCATGTCGAAGATCCGGAAGGATGACACCGAGTTCTTGGCCCTAGACAACCTAATCTTCAGAAAAAAGAAGTGGAATAGACCTTACTAAATTATATTAGGTAGTTTCCAATAGTTCAATCTGGTCAGAGAGCCAGGTTGGGACACTACCCAGCCAGGAATTTAGTCCTCACAGCATCAGCAACATCCAGAGATGCTCTGGTTAAGAGCCATTGATGCTGCTGCCAGCCCTTAGTGGCCTCAACCTTGAAGCCTGGTTCCCACCCCAGCTTAACCCAAAGCAACTGGAGCTCTGAGGCTGAGGGACTGTGGGAGATTCTGTGAGCTACAAGGAGTCAGGAAGGACTGAAATGTGGGTTCCAGTCGATTGTGAACTTCCTCAAGCCTCTGCCTGGGGGATTTGGTCAATTGCTGGACTCTGGACTGCTCAGGAAACCTCATTTTCCATCTGGAACCTCCATGAGCCCGTGGTGAGAGAGGGCTTCCTCTGTAGTCTCCAAAGGAAGGGAAAGCAGAGGCCCAGGGAGGCCTGGCCTGGCCTGACTGCTGAGGGCTGAGAGGACCTGGTGCTGCTGGAGGCGGGCCCCGAGTGGTGCTAGGACAAGGCTATGCTTCCTCGCTGGAAATGCCTGAGAGATGGCGGATTGTTGGCTTGCTTTCTGTAAGCATATATCTTACCTATCAGTGGCAAGTACTCTTGGAGGCACGTGTACCCTTGGTGGTACGTTTGTTGGCTGGCATAAGCTATTAGGCAGAAATGGACCTTGGTGAAGAGCATTGTCTCTAGGGCCTTGCTCCTCCAAGTTCCCATGGCAGCACCTGGGAGCTCCTTAGAGTGCAGACCTCAGGCCCTCTGGACTTAGACCTTCTGCACCAGAACCCATTTTAACCTGAAATGCAGGATTCTCCGTGCATGTTGAGCAGGGAGGAGCTCTGAGCTGGAGTCGTCCTCATTGCCTTAACACACCCAGAGAGGTTTTCACAGCCTGGTCCAGGTCACAGCCCACACCAACAGAATCAGCGTGCCTGGGGTGACCCGGGATTAATTTCAGTCAAGTTTGTCCCAGGCAGCTAGGGCTGAGGAACTCCTCCAGGCTCACCTACCAGGTTGGCTCACCTGAGCCCACATCTCTGTCTGTGTAGCATGGTTGGATCTCCAGCTCCACTGCAGATTCAGAACCTCCGACCTACCCTCCAGACTCCGTACCCTCCATGTTCTCACCCTCCACCCCAAGGCTTCCCTTGGCCTCCTGCTTGTCCTCTGTGGCTCAGCAGCCTCCAGCATAGCAAACCAGGACACACCCACACCTACCAGCCAAGGCCTGTACGTACGGGCCCAGGAAAAAATTTCTCCATCTTACCCACTGACTGTCACTCCCTACCTAACCTCACCTTGCTCCTCCCCCACTGTCCTTATTACAATCCTCCTTCTCCTGAGCCCTCAACTACTTTCACCCTTTCTCCTCTTACTGCTTGTTGGGACCTTAACAAGACCTTGAATTTGATTGAGTCAAACTCTGTTCCTGCTTTATCTGTCTTCAGCAGCCTATTGAGAGTGTGAAAAATTCCAGAATTCTTGCTGATGAATCCCATCTTCCCCCATGGCCTCACACCCAGGTGGACTTGGTTCTACCCTGGAAGGTGACTGTTCTCTGGTCCATTCACTGACCACACATGGACACCATGATTTCACATTTCCTCCCCCATGCTTCAGTGCCCTGCCCTCCTCGTCACTTGCAGTTGACAATCTAACCCCCTTCTCACTGGGAAGGGGCTGTCTGTGCACCCGTACATCATTGCATACAATTTCCGCCAACCTACTGGCTCTATCCCCAGATGCTGCCCTCTTTCCAGTTGAGATGGAACCTCCCCCTGGCTGCACCTGACTGCCCATTGTTCCTGATCGGTGGCTGAGCTATCTCTGCCCAGAGATTACAGGGGGAGTTGAAGACAGATGACACAATGGCAGCTGCTCACTGTCTCCTGGTTGACTCTTGTCAATGCTGAGTGCTGTGGACCACCCTCCAACATCTGGGGTCAGCAGACACCTCCAAAGTCCATCCCCCTCACAATCCCCATCAATCCACCTTGTGCCCTTCCTAGAACTTCCTGGGGTCAGGCCTTGCATTCCCATACTATCACACCTTTCTGACCCATTAGAGAGTTGATCATGGGAGGGGGTCTTGTCTTCTTTCTGGAAATACTCCTCACTTGTCATGGGAAAGCACCCCTCCCTGGTCCCCTTGCCTCGAAGTTTTCCTTTAGAACCTTTGTCAGGATTGTCCTATTGCCTGGTGACATAAGACTCGCAGTCCTAAGGGCTCAGCCTCAAACTCTTTTCTCCTCTACCTGCATCCCTAGACCCCTAGCCTCACCTCTCCCTGAACTCCAGACCATTGTGGTTTAGGTAAGAGGTGTCCCCCAAAAGCTCATGTGAGAGACAAAGCAAGAGCATAGAGGTGAAATGAATGTGTTGTGAGAACCTTGACCTGATCAGTGCATCAGTCCACCCGAATGGATTAACTGGGAGGTGAGTGTGGGCAGGTGGGGTGTGGCTGAAGGAGACAGGTGCCTGGGGTGTGTGCCTTTGAGGTAGATATTGTGTCCCCAGTGAGTCACAGTAGCTTAGTCTCTCTGCTTCCTGACTGTCAGGTCCTGGGCTGCTTTCCTTCACTACGGCCTTCTGCCTTGATGTTCTGCCTCACCTCAGGCACAGGGCAATGGAGTCTATGAATTGAGACCTCCGAAACCATGAGCCCCCAAAGAAACTTCTCCTCCTCTAACAATTTCTGTTACGGAGAAGTGGGGTCGTTGCTATGACTAACCTGACTATTCATAAGTTTCTCGAGTTTTTCAGAAAATGTGGGAGGAATTTTGGAAAATTTAGAGATGCAAGCTGGAAAAAGTTTAGATTGCTTTACGTGGAGCTTAACAGGCAATTCTGTGGACAGCAAAGACTGGGCTCTTGAGGTTTTAGAGAACTCTGTTGGAAATGGAACTAGAGGCCATCGTGTTATATTCCGGCTTAGAAGTCGTCCACGTTTTGCCCGTGTCCTGAGACTTTCTGTGAGGCTGGGTTTAAAGGTGATGGATTCCTTAATCTAGTGGAAGGAATTTCTAGGTAACATTCAGGCAGTGGCATGGATATTGCTGGAAGCTTTTAGGCAAGTGGATTGATAATTAGGAGAAGAAAAATTTGAAAAACTTGTGAAGAGGCCAGAAAAGTCCAAGTAAAACTGGGGTTAAGGAAGTTGTGGTTGTTAAAGACTTTCCAGTCACTGAAGAGTTGCTAAATATCCTGATTAACTGGGCAGTAACTGTAGGCAGTCTAGTGTGGCTGGAGGAGACAGGTCACTGCGGCTTGCTTTTGGGGTTTATATTTCATCTAACACACTCCAAGCTGAACAGAGGGTGTACACTGCATGCATTCAATATGCTTGTAATACAATACACAGGAACACATGCAACTCAAGCACAGCCCCCTCAAACGTACCTATGTGCTGACCCCCTACATACATACGCTTCACATTTAAGTGTACATACACATACACACACATTCTTTTCAGTCTAAAAATTCTGTTTGCTAATATTGTAGAAAAAATTTTGCTTTTCAAAAAAAAATACAATCCAGTCATATTTGTACCAATTCTTTTTCCTACCTGTGCGTCTCTGCAGGTTGGTGACTGATGATCATATTTTCAATGCAAACAGATGACAAAATGAAACTTCATCATGAGAATTCTTTTTTTTTTTTTTTTTTTTTGTTCTGGGGGTGGGACCCAGGGATGCTTTATCACTAAGTTTCTTCTCTATCCTCCTTTTTTTAATTATTACTTTGAGACGAAGTCTTTCTAAATTGCTGAGGACTTGAACTTGGGATCCTCCTGCCTCAACCTCCTGAGTCACTGGGATTACAGGGGTGCCCCCTGGCACCTGGTTGAGAATGTTTTTTTGGCAGGTTAAGAGTCTGAATATGTTGGTGTTCGATTTCCAACTTCGGGTTCTGATTCTCTGTGCCGGAGACTTAGAGCGATCACAGGGAGAGCTTAAGGCAGACAACACAAACTTATGTGTGAAAAGCATCTCTTACTCTTTGGAATTGAGGAAAAACAAGTTGTAAGTGAACAGGGTGGGGAGAGTCACTGCAGGGCACAGCTGGGGAGGGTGGAGCTGGCTGGTCATGAGGAGCGGCAGGGAGGGAGAGCAGCCACGGCTCGGCCACCGCGGCTGCAGGGCCACCGGGAGACACCTGCAGGGTCCTCGACAGCTGACCTGGCAATGGCAGTCCTGTGATGAGGACGAGTGCTTTCTGTTATTGTGACATCTTGCACACAAATGTCCAAGGAAGAATTCACTCTGTGGGTCCTAATGATGGCTTCCAGAGGACAGCTGATGGCCAGAAGCCCAGAGGAAGCTCCTGGGTGCAGGTCTCTGAGCTCCCTGAGGGCTGCAGTCCAGAAAGGACAAATGCAAGCAGTTGCGTTGTGGGGCGGGGGGGACAATGGTGCAGGGCAGAGTTGAGCTGGCTGCAGGATGGCGGGCCGAGTGGCTGAGAGGGGCCGAGTGGCTGAGAGGGGCTGTAAGGGACCCCACGTGTGTTAGTAAGGACGTGATGTGCCAGAACTCACCTGTCTACTCGGGGTGGAAAGATGGACGCTGAGTCAGGCTGCAGGAAAGGGTGTGACAGCGAACCATGGGGTCCAGGGTGACGGCAAAGTGCTTGGGGCAAGGGTCGGGTAGAAAATCTGCCATGAGGTTTCCTGGCCGTGTTGGATTTGATGACAGGACCCAGAGTGGTTCCCAGAAAATCATGGTAGGCTTCTGGCCCCAACCCCTTGTCCACCGATTCCAGGCTAGAAGGGCTGCCAGGCACTGAGGTCAAAGGCTTTGCAGAATGGCTGCCGCCAGGGCAGGAAGTGGTCAGCGGCAGTGACGAGGCACTCCGTCCCCAGAGGGGTTTCCTCCTCGCAGAGAAGACCAAACATGCAAGGGTGGGGTGGTGGGCAAGGCCAAAGCTGACACTAGGACCCAAGGCCCACAGGGAGGGTAGGGGACTATCTGCCTCTCTTGCTGGGACAATGCATTATTAATACTAAAAATTATACAAAAGGAAAGGATCGTCAGACACTGTAGATCCAGCTCCTTTTTGTAAAACGTTTCAATTTCAAGGTAACTTGACAAGATAAAGACAATGCAATCTGGAGAAATAGCTGAGAGTGAATTACATCTAGAAACCTGGACTATTCCAGCACTTTCCAAGGATGATCCTGAAAAGACAGATGCTTGAGAAGGAAGGACGTGTGCGAAACTTGACAGAGGGCTTGTCAAAAACAGGCTGATGGTCTTCGGCTTTGCTTATGGGGGCTTCCTTTTCTTGATTTAGTGGACATAACTTCTCTAAGAAGTGCTGAGATGCTTTGCATTAGAATGTCCCTTTCAAATCCCTTTGCAGAAGATAGACAAAAAGGGTGTTCATCCAAAGGGTGTTCATCCAGGTCAGAAACTTGACGATGAAGACACCTTTTTGGGATCACTCCATC
This sequence comes from Glaucomys volans, assembly GCA_020662805.1. Taxonomy (NCBI): domain Eukaryota; kingdom Metazoa; phylum Chordata; class Mammalia; order Rodentia; family Sciuridae; genus Glaucomys; species Glaucomys volans. The sequence goes on from JAJEJO010004227.1 coordinate 391,440, forward strand.
TTTGTAGGGACTGGCAATGCAGACCAAGTTTAGAGACGGAGAACAGAGACCAGACTGTGGTCCTTCCGGAGGCCCTGGGAGACATTTAACCTCTGAGAACACAGGACCACTGCCAATCAAACCTGAGACCGAAAGCCCTCACAAACTGGCACCCTTGACGGATTTAGACAGAAGAGAAAAATGTCAGGTCACCTTGCAGCATTTGTGTATGGCAGTGGAGAGGCACCGCCACTTGGACCTGGGAGAGCTTGTCCACCGCAGAGCAGGAGTGCTTTATGTATCGATTCCTTGAACTTCATCCGCTGGGGGCCTTTCCCAAGAAGTCCTGAGAAGTCTCCTCCCCACTCTTAAAGCTCTAATTTGAAAGTGAAAGCATTTTGTTCTAATTCGATCTGACCTATGCAGCTCAAAGACCTCTCTGCTAGAGCTACAGCTTATCACTCTTCATTTATAAAAGTCCTTTCCAATGTCTCCCTTGTATTTTACACACTCAACTTATTGATAATCAATATTGATTTTATAAAACATCAGTCATTGTTTCCATAGAGGCTTGGACTCCGAACCTTGGATTTGACTCTGCTTTTAACTAATGACATCAGTGCCAAATGACTAATGACTTCAGTGCCAAATGCTTTGGAGGGTCTGGTGGAAAAGCCCCACCTCTCACTTTCCTGGATTGAAGCCAGGGCCTTTCCTCTGAGGCCTGGGTGGGAAGAGTGACAGGCAGGTGTGACAACAGCAGGGTGTGACTGATCCCAGCAGACAGGCCATCACATCTAGGACTGAGGATAACTTCAAAGCATTTTTCTCCCCCAGGCTTATTAAGGCTTATAAGACAAAATAAAAATTGTCTATATTTTTGGAGTACAACCCGAAGTTTTGATACATGTGTATGTTGTGAAATGACTGAATCAGGTTAGTTAGCACATCCATCACCTCTTATGCATAGTATGTCTTTGTGGCAAGAACATTGACTATCTAATCTCCTGTTAGTTTCTAGGTATGCAGTGCATTATTAACTACACTTAGGCTGCACCAAAGATCTCCAGGCTCATGTCTCCTCTCGCTGCAGCTCCACGTCCTCTGACAAACACCTCTCCATTTCCCTACTCCTCATCCCCTGGCACCCTCCACTCTGCTTCTGTGAGTTCAGTAGTTTTAAGTTGCACATGTGAGCAAACTCATCTTGTATTTGTCCTCTGCACCTGGAGCATTTCAATTAGCATCAAGGCCTTCGGGTTCATGCATGCTTTTTAACAAATGTTTTTGTTAAAGTCTGAATGAAACTTTATTTCATTCCATATATATTCCACATATTCTTTATCCATTCATCTGTTGGTGGACAGGACACTCAGGTTGATTCCGTATCTTGGCCAAAGTCAACAATGCTGCAATTGCTGCAGTGGACGTGGGAGCACAGATGTCTCTTTGCAGGACTGATTTCCTTTTCTTTGGATATGTACTTAGTGGTGACTTTTCTGGATCACACAGTAGTTCTATTTCTTTCTTTCTTTCTTTCTTTCTTTCTTTCTTTCTTTCTTTCTTTCTTTCTTTCTTTCTTTCTTTCTTTCTGGAAACTCCATATTGTTTTCCATAATGGATATGATATTGGAGGCAGGAATTTTTGACTCAGTGACAATAGAAAAGAAATTGTGTCAAATGAGCTTGAATATATAGGCAAGGCTTTAATTGGAGTTTCAGTCAAAGGAGGAAACTGGGGCTTCAGCTGCAGGGAGACAGAGAAATGACTGAGAGAACTTGCTGTTCCCTGGACACAGGGAGATGCAAGCTTACATTGATTTGCTGGGGTGGGCTAGGGTTTGGTGATTTCACATTAGCTGGGGGCACAGTTCCAAAAGATGTTTCTCCTTGCTCAAGACTCCAACCACCAGATGGCCATGGTCAACTTGTCCTGGAAGCTGAGTTGCTCATGTGGCTGGTCCCAACCTTTTGTGCAAACATCCTAGCTTTGTGACTTGATCTGGGCCCTATGATAGGCTGAAGGACTCCAGGTACTTGGATTGTGGCTACACCTGCTCAAAAGGCACATGGGTGGGCAGTAGAAAACATATCTGCTCCAATGAGCCATCAACACGTACATGTGCAGACAATCTGACCCAAAGGTTAAGGCAGCTAAGGGACAAAATACAAAGACAGATATACATATAAATCTCACTAAAATACTCAGAACCAATAAGCAAATACAGCAAAGTCTCAAGATACAGCCAACATACAGAAATCAGTAATATTTCTATGTACCAACAGAAAATTGTCTAAAAAGAAAGCTCAAAAAAATCCAAACACTTAATACACAACATTTAGGATTAAATTTTACCAAGGAAGTGAAAGAACCCCACATAGAAAACTCTACTTATAAAACATTAATAAAAAAATTGAAGATGACATAAATAAATGGAAAGAAAGCCCATGTTCATGGATTGGAATAATTAATATTGTTAAAAGTGTTCTTTTAAAGGAAGGTGTCAATTGCAAATATGCTTGTTACTAAATCTTCTGAGATAAAACACTTGTGTTTCTATAATTATACACTTGAGATTTTACTCTCCCTGCTTGGGCCTCTGGGGAAGTGAAAGCCCAGGGATGCCCAGGGACCTCCAAGGATCATCTCTCAGTTGCTCCAATACATTCTGTCCCCAGCTTATTCTGCAGCCAGTTTGGACACTTTTGATGTGCCAGTACCAGGGGATCTGTCTCTGCCAGGCTCCTGTTTTAAGGAGCTTGTGAAACCCCACTTAGGTTTGGATTTCACAGCACCAGGGGAAAAAGAAAATGGTATGAGGAAGAGGAGAAAGACTTACGGGAAGAAGGAAGCCAGACAGAAATAAAAGCGATGATGTTCACGTCTGTCCTTGCAGGCAGCTGTGTGACACATGGGGTGGGATGATTTGCCCAAATCACAGCGGAGCTGGAGTTCTGTGACCTACAGTGTCTCCACTCCCAACTTCCACACCTGTCCTCCCCCGTCTGCGCTGACAGCCTGCTGCCGCAGCGGAGCAGTTACCTGGGGCTAGTTATTCCCACGAGAGAGAAGAGTGTATCGTGAAGGGGAAACTCAAACCTATGGCCGCTCGTGACTTGGAATCCTGACTTGCAGGGCTGGCAGTCACCCTGAGAGGGTTCTGTCTTTTTCCTTGATTCTGGCAGGACCATCCATTGTTCCATGAATCATTTGTTATTGAAAGCGTCCTCCACAGTGCCTCTGTGACAGGTGAGGGGTTGGGTACAGTCCACAGCAGCAGCAGGCAAAATAAAAATCAAACAAATGATGGACTCTATCAAAGCACATTGGTGGAGGGAGGAGAGCATTTACACCAGAGGTGTATCCTGTGCCCACCTTGAGCCTGCACTGAGTCTGTTCCACTCCCCCTGCCAACTTATCAACACTGTGTGGAACAGGTCACTGTGATACGAGGTGAGTGACCAGTGGTACTTTAGCTGGGTGGCTAGGAAGGCCTCTCTGAGGATGTACTTACCTGTGACCATGAGCCATTGCTGGGAGGTTGAACCATATGAGGACAGTGCCCCAGTGGTGCAGGTAGAAAGAGTGGCCAGTGCAAAGGACCTGAGGTAGAATCCAGTTGGGCATATTGAGGAGGAGTGAAAAAAAAAAAAAAAAGAGAGAGATTATCCAGAAGGTATCAAGCCAGGTTGAGAAAGGTCCAAACCAAGGTCAAGGACAGATCCTCTAAGTCGTAGTTTCCTCAGGCTGCTATAACAACTTAACCACAAACTCAGTGGATGAAACAACACAGATTTTTACCCTATAGTTCAGGAGTTTAGGGGTGCAACTCTGGTCTTACTGGGCTAAGATCAAGGTGTCTGCAGGGCTGGTTCCTTTCTGGAAGCTCTTCTGTTTCCTTGCTGTTTCCACTTTCTAAAGGACACCACAGCCTAAGACTCATGGCTCCTTCCTCCTCCTTCACAGCCAGCAACATCAACCGTGGGTTGCCTCTCGGGAGCCATCTCTTCTGACTCCACCTTCCTTCAAGGACCCTGTGAATACATATGACTCACACGGATAACCCAGAACAACTATCCCTTTTCAAGATCAATGGATTGATTAGCAGCTTTACCTCCATTTGCAGCCTTCGCCATGTAAGACAGCATGCTCACAGATCCTGGGAATTAGGATGTGGAGGTCTTTGTGGGGCTGTTATGTTGTCATTGTCAGCTAGGTAATGAGTGGGTTTTTATCCAGGCAGTTGTTTAAGAAATCCAAGCTGCAAGTACCTAATTAGGAGCCTCTGCGGGTGTTCTTAGCACTGCCTGGGCATCCCCTTCAGAGGAGCAGCCCTCTGGGTGCCAGGTCTCCCCCAGGGCTCACCCAAATCCACTGCTGCCCACCCTACGTGTCCCTCGAAGTGGACAAGGAAACTGGAGCCACTGCCCTCTGCTGCCAGCTGCATCTGGCCAAGGCCCCTCTCTCGTTTAGCCTCAGATGTATTCCAGGGTTCTCTGAGGGACATAGGGAATACTCACCTGTAGACGCTTTTCAAATCAGACAAAAAATCAAAATGTCTTAGGAATTATTATGTTAAGACTCCTTCATGTTGGGAGAAGGAACGGCAGTCGTCCTTCCATACCTGTATCCACACATTCAGTCAACCTTGGATTGGAAATATTTGTTAAAACTCTCAACTATACTGAATATTTTCTTATCATTATTCCCTACCTCATAGAATATAGAAACTATTTTTTATAGAATTTGCATTGTATTTAGTATTATAAGTAACTTAGAAATTATTATGGGAGGATGTGTGTAGCTCCATGAAGGAATTACATCATTTTATATGAGGGACTTGTGTATCCATGGATTTTGGTATCTATAGGAGTCTTGGAACCAATCCCCCAGGGATACCACGGAATGACTATATAGTTTTGAGATTAACATCTTTAGTTTAAGTAACTCTTAGTCTCGTTTGTCTTTTACTCAACTTAAAAGTCATCTTCTGTGTCATCACTAAATTATGTGATCATTCATATTAAATGATATGCTTGCTGTGATCAATATCCTTGCATGATTAATGGTTAGAAAGGAAGTAAAGATGCTGCCCTATTTAACTGTTTATATCGACTAGTATAAAAAATGCCAGGAAATGACCATAGCCATAGTAAACTGTGTAAATTAGCACAAGATGGTAAAACTCATTGGAAAAATAAGAAAAATCTTTCTTTTAGGGACAAATTTTCCCAAAGCTTGAAAATCAGCTCTTTGACAGTTTGCATGTAGGTTAAATGTAAGAATGATTCTGCAGAGGTTGTTATAACATTTGACAACAACCATGGACCACCAAGAACAATAGAAGCCACTTCCCAGAGAAAGCTCTTTGCACAGCCACCAGCTAGAAATTTTTGCTAGTGAATATCTCTTCATTGTTTTCAGGAGTGGAAGGTATCATAGCAGCTTTCAGTCCACATGGAAACATTGATAACTTGTACTTATTGAGTGGTAATAGATGGGTCCTGTGGGCTTGGCTACCCAAGACACCCTCAGGGAGGGGGTGGACCAGCCACTGGGCTCTCGATGTCAGACTGTTATGGCTGTTGTGATGCCTCATAGATGCCACACCACAGGAAGGAGCTCTGGGGCTGTGGTTCTGGATTCTGGCTTGTCATCGTGTGGTGGAAGGTGGAAGGGCAAGAATACACGGCAGAGATAGCAAGAGATCAAATCTAAAGCCTCAAGTCCTCTTAGAATCAGCATTAACCCATTCATAAGAGCAGACCTAAATAGCTCCCCCTGGGCTCCACCTCCCAGCACTGTTGCTTTGGGATTAAGTTTCCAACATATGCTTTTTATTAGACATATTCGAACCCTAGCAGTATCTCTAAAGCAGAAATTTCACTCTTTCTTCTTCTTCACACTATAACCCAGCCCTGGGAACTCTGGGGTAGGATCCAGTAATTTTTATTTTAAAATGTTCTCTATAAGATTCTGATGCATGAGAACCACTGCAATGAGAACTAGTAAACTTTGGAACACTGCAGATGAACTGAGGCAAATTCAGCTCATGATTACCTATGCTAGGGTGCTTCCTGTCCCATGCCATTCTGAAACCAAGGGAAAACCTGAATAAGCCCTCTTCCTTCATGGGCTATTAGATGACTTTTTAAAAACAAAACTACTAATTTTAGGGGTTACACAGACAACAGATTATTAGTTTCCCACTATCTTTGCTGGTAGATAACACCCCAATGTGTGGGTTACAATAATGTGGGTTGCCTGGGTACTTTTCAGAGATGTGAAGGCCACTTTGTCAGAAATCACTGGCTCTTCACTTGGGCCTCTGTGAGTATCCAATGAGTGACCTTTTGACTTCAGGAGGCCCAAAACTCCACTGTCAGGTCATGCTAATGAAGCCATTCCATGAAGAACCCACAAAGACTGATTTCACACGTGCAGACCACTGACTACTTCTCTTCCAATCACCTTCTACCCTCCTCCTTTGTCCCATTAACATCTCTAAACCCTGTCCTCACAGAGCTGAGTTTGAGACTTAGGTCTTCCACCTCCAACCTACCTGCCTTGCAAATAAACTCTCTTTGCAAAACTCATTGTTTCAGTGACTGGCATACCATGCATTGGGCAAAATGCAGCTAGTTTCATAACCATTCTGATACCCTTTGGTCGTGGAAGGAATCTCTCTAGCTGTCTCTTTCCAAGAAGACATTTCTCCTGCCAAAAACTTTCTTCCCTTTCTTTGCTCATGGTCAGATTGTATGCATCTTCTTTCAGCAACCTGGGGTCCTTCTCTGACTGGGGACCCTAGAGAGCAAGGATTGTGCTTCACTGCATTGCTCAGGGATCCAGGAGATGTACCATGATGTTTGCTGAGCATCACTGATGTTGACATTGCTTGGATTCCAGCCAGAAAAACAGGCTATGAATCCATCAGCCAGAGTACTGGTCAGAGTTCTCCAGAGAAGCAGAGCCTATAGGGTATGTGTGCAGAGACAGAGATTTATTTATTTTAAGGAATTGGCTCACGCAGTTTGACAGTCCAAATTCTGTAGGGCAGGCTGGAGAACCAGGGAAGAGTTGAAGAGCTGATGCTGTGGCTCCAGTCTGAAGATCATCTGGAGGCAGAATTTCCTCCTCCAGAGAAACAGTATTTTTCCTAAGAGTTCACCTGACTGAATAAGGCCACCCACATAACCTGCTGTATTCAAAGTCCTCTGATCAAATTTTCATCGCATCTTAAAAAACCCATTTCACACCAGGTGTTTGACTAAACATCAGGGCACCATGGTTGTTGATCAGTGGCACCATGATAACAATGTAGGTTATGAACCATTGGAAGAGCCAGGTGGTGCGCATTGTTAAACCGAGTTGGATGCAGGCATGTCTGCTCAGGGGCACTCACGTGAACACACACTCACGCATGCACACACACACATGCTTATACACACATGCGGTGGTCACATCCTTGGAGGTAAAATTATTGAATGTGGGTCAAGATTTTGACCCATTACCCATACCTACATTTCTCCATGTAACATGAAAGCCAGTCAAAAGCCACAGAGCATATTATCAAGGACCTAAAGTTCAAGTCATAATTCATAGCCTGTGGACCTTTGCCTGTTGACCCTCCTAATCAGCTGATGGCTGTCCAGGCAAATAGCCCTTCGTTATGAGGAATTGCATTTTCAGTTCGTACAGTTAATCAAGTCATGCTTGCCATCTCTAACTAGTCTGACTCACTCCCTTATTTTTCTTATGGAGTTTACCTCACCAAAAATGTTATAAATAGTCTGTGGTTGTTATGAGGAGTTTAAATTCAGAAGTTTGACCTTCAGAGAACGAAGTTTTCCCTTTTTCTTGGCCCTCCATTTAACTGCAACTCAGCTCTCTCCATCCTGAAAACTGATAGGGACAAAACTAAAAACAATCAGAGCTACAGCATTAAATGCTTTTATTTCACATTGGATCAATCTCACGGGCGTGTTCTTTCCTGCAGGCAAATATTAGAAAAATTTCGTCTTCCCGGGTTTTAAATTCATAAAGCTTTGGATTATTTTAAACTAATAATGACAATGAGGACATTTGAGTGAAATTTTAAAAAAAAGACGATTTTGTCTCATTTGCCTCTGAGATGTGTTTGCACAAAAAGTGTTTCACAAGCACGTTGTTTTGAAAGGCCCAAGTAATGAGAGAGCGTAAGCAGGCACCTGTGGGCCCAGCTGATTGTAACTACGGAAAGCAGCTCACGTAGGAGAGAGCAGCCAGTGCCAGGCAGGGGACACCGGAGCCCTAGGGACTTTGTTGGGAGGCACTGGGGGACCTGGCATCTGTCCAGCAGATTTGAAGTCATCAGGAGAGGCTACTGAGTGAGGAGGAAGAACCCCAGCTTCTGAGACTGCTTGAGAAGATGCCACCGTCAGTTTCAGGCCAGTTATGCCAAATGCTGACGTGAGCAAGCGCTTTCATTCTTGGCTGCTGTCATCAAAGTTCAAAGGGACTGGTGACCCTCGAGGTTCCATTTCTCTATTTGGACATTTTGACTGAGTGGGATGGAGGTGGGACTGCAGAGTCTTGTGGTGGAGACAGGCGTGTGGGAAGGAGCCCCACTGGGTGCTGATAACATTTGGAGGCTCTCAGCTTCTAGCTGAGCCAGCCGCCAGGACGGTGGCTAGAAGGGGCCACCTCAGAAACTGGCAAGCCAGATGAGACTCATCCCAGCCTTTATTGACTTAATGACACAGCAATCACTTCGATAAGCCACCTCCCAGTCCACTATGCACATCTGTAAAATCGCACCTCCACTTCCTCTTTGAAAATGTCATAAAAACAGATTCGATACACCCAGAAAGAAATGTGAGCTTTTTGGGAGGTGGCTTAAGTTTGAAGAGCAGTTTAAGGCACAGTAGCTTTTTGGGGGTAGGGGCAAAAGAATCCCTTCATAAGCATGTTAGTATGAGCACACTCATGACAGTGTCCAAACGTTGGCCCCATGTGCGTGGAATATGAAAGTGAGAACTAGATTTTTGTTGGCGCATTCATGCACAAATGAAAAGAAATAAGGTGCATTTTGATGATTTTGTTTGTGTTGCAAACAGCCATGACTGAGACTCTCTGCCTTATGCATGGGGCCACATCTCCTAGCATATTCTGAGCATGGGAAGGGGGAGGGACCAGCACTTTGTCATGAGTGGTGGAGCCAGCAAGAGAATCCAGGGTCTCTCAGGCACATTCGTGTACTTGGAGTACCAGGAGTGAAAGTGTCTCTTCTGCGACCAATCTCTCTGACCTTTGAACTTCCCCAATCAGGGCTGTGCAGGCTTGTCAACTAGCTGAGTCTTAAAATAAACTGTGCCTGAGACTCAGGGTCAGACTCCAGATGCTGATTCCAGTACAGGGGGAAAAGCCCCAAACCTCTCAGGTCCTTTTGGATGCTCTAATCTGGTTGCCGACCTCTCTGTCACATTTGCAGAAATGACATCTCCCAGCTGTCCAGGAATTTTTTGTGACAGATTCCACTATAGAACGTGCACAAACTCAGAACAGCATTGATAGTATCAGCATCCATAGACTCTTCCCACTTACAAAAACCTAGTTTCCTTTCTGTGAACTCAAGGATGCCTTCTGGCAAGCAGCATTTTATGGGGATGCTAATGTTTCCCACTGAATTCTGTTTTCCTATTCCCAAGCCCTTACTCATAAGATAATATCACAGCCTCAGATGAGGCTGGCTCTGTAGCAGTTGCTTTGAGAGCATTAAAACCTTCTCAGGCAATATTTTTTGACAAATTGAGACTGGCAGGCATCAACCAAAATCAGAGGCGATCAACCAGCATGGCTCTTCTGCCATAAAAGAAAAAAGGTAACTTTAAAGTGTTGGAGGGGTAGACAGAAGAACTCATTCAGTCAAAGGAAAGGAAGAGCTTTGATAAGAAGAGATGTGACGAGTGACTCCTGCCATTCTCTACCATCGTGGGCACACACATGTGCATGCACACCCACACACGTGCAGGCACATGGGCATGCACACACGTACACACACATCCATGAATGCACACACATCTCATGACCACACTCCTGCCATTCCCTTTGTCCATCTTCTCCTTTTTGGGTTCAGGCCCTATCAGGATGAGGTTCATGGATGCCTCTCCAGAATGATTGTATATGCAGGAAAAACCATTCACTCTGACCTCCTGCCCCCTTCACTTCCCTTTGCTGACCAATGCTGGAGTTAGTGCTCACGTACTTCCAAATGAAGTGAAGCTCTCATCTTTTGTTAAGAAGCCCAGAATTCCTGAGAGTCCTTGGATCTTGGTATGTAGCCATTTTTCAAAGTCCCTCCTGAGAACACCTGGCAAAGCTGCAGGGAGATTCAGGTAGCAGGTGAGTTTGGGAGCTGAGTGCACCCTGGGCCTCCTCACCTATGGTGCACTGGGGAATCTCGTCAGAAAGCAATCTGATTCCAGTAGCCAAGTGCCCCTGAGTTCAATCCCCAGTACTCCTCTCACAACCCCCTAAAAAAAAAAACAAACAACAATCTGAAAAAAGCACATAGCTTAGCGATTCTCCTCTTGGGGCCGCATCGTGAATAAAGCCTTCAATTAGACAAGAGACATGCACAGGGGGGTTCATGACGGCAATTTTTAACTGCAAAAGTTAGAAATAAGTCAAATGTTTGTCAGGGGGAGATTTGATAAATAAATAGTAATTCATTCATAAAGTAATATGGAATGATTTAGACTTATTTGTATTAATTTGGATAAACCTCCCACCTAAAATGTTCAAGCACCTAAGCAAATAGCTAAAGAATACATATGTGATGATACAGTATGTAAAGACAATCGAAGCAAATGTGAAAAAGCCAGGCAACGATTTCATGTGCAGTGCCACATGAGGAATGGGTGGCCTGGGTGATACTGCCTGGGGGACACCAGCAGCCTCTGTGGAGTTTGGGTGGGAGACGGTGATGGGGGGGCATGTGTGTTCCTATTTCATTGCCCCTTATGTCATTTTTGTATTTCTGGAATATTTAACACCAATAAATCTGTATAGTTGTATTGTTATACGGGTATGAATGCTAACTAGAATGAATAAAAATAATCAAAAGTCCAAAGAGGCAAAGTGTGCTGAGTATTAATTTTTCTATGCAAGTCATGAATGTTAAATCAATAAAATGCTTATATCCTGGGGGGAAAGAGCCCACATGTCATACTACCAGAGTGGCCAGTTGAGAGTGGGCATTATGATGATATTTGCTCTCAGCAGAGCTTTTTCTACCCAGGCGGCAAAGCTGGTGGGGACCCCACCTTCAGTCGGCTTGCTTTTACTGCCTGTGAACTATTTGCAGGATCAGGATTCCCAGCTGATGTGGAGATAGGCTGGACTGGGAGAGGGCTCTGCTAATCTGGAAATGCTCACCTGTGCATGTTTCTGAATCACCTGGCGGTTGGACTTGGCTGTTTTCCAGGGTGGTCCAAGCCTCCCTGGATGCCTCCTCTTCCCTCAGGGTGATGCCTCTGCATTCAGCCAGGAATTCTGTGGGTGGCTGCCCCGGTGGTTCTCATGAGAAGGAGCAAGGTGTGTCTGCCGGGCTCAATGTGGCTGATCTGAGTTCCTTGAGCAAATTGTGCTTGAATCCCAGGCAACCATCAAACTCTTTTAGAATAAGAGTTTTCATACCATTTGAAATTCTCCTCCCATCGCCCCACTCCCTGCTTATCTTGAACAAGCACAGCCTCACTGAAGATATGCAGGCACAAAATTGTTGTGCCTTCTGACCTGTTTTACCCTCTACCAAACCATCTGAGGGTTACACCAAGGGTTCCTTTTTGGGAACATATTATTGCTTATCAGCAGCTTTTGTTGGGTCACGTGGGCTTCTATTTGTGCCCACAATCTGTCATCAGACATAACTTTGCTTTACTTTTGTATGTTTTTACAGGAAATAAACATCAAGATATCAGGATCAGTCTAATGATGGATTTCTGTTGCAGGCCCTGTCCCATCATGGGCCAATGACCCCACGTGACTGAATGTTGTGCAGAGTGTGCATTGGCCTCCTCCAGGTTTGGGCACAGAGACCCCAACACACGCCGGAAGGACTGTTGGGTGAGGCTGGGGTTGGGGTGAGAGGCAACTCACTTCTCAGGCCCAGAGAAGCTCACAGTGAAAACCAAGCTGAGTCGATCAGAAAAGACGCATGCACCAGCTGAGAGGATGTGTTGGTTTATTTTTCTCGTTGATTCAAACAAAACATAAGGACTTCACCTCTGTCCCACTGTTTTCTGCCAGTCCCTTTGCCACACTCTTGTCGTGATCTGCATTCACTTTCCTCTCTGACTACAATGGTTGTCCAATGGGCTTAATTGTCTCTGCCAAGAACTATGGTCTAATTTGTTTCCTAAATCAATAACTTGCTTAAAATCCTCTTACTGTTTACTCTGTGACGACTTTGAAGGCTATAATGAAGCTTTAGATATTGCATCACTAGGATGAGGGTCAGGATCAGGGTAAGCATTGAGGGAAGAAAGCAGGAGGCGGTGGGCATTCCAGTGAGAAGAATCACAATGGGCAATTGTCTTTAGGTGGGGAAAACTGAAGCATGCAGTTGGAACAATAAATGCAATTGATTGCAGAATAGGGGAATGACGGCCATGAGCCCCCGGACAGGATGGAGTTTTCAATATTTGTGTCATAGAAGGAACTTCAACTTCTTTCAGTTGACCAGGGTCCCCATGTCAATCAGGAAAACATTTGGAGTGCACTTTCTCGGTTTATCTTTTTATTGTCTTCTCATGATTGTGATCCTACTGACATATATTATGTGCATGATAAAATAACCACAAAAGTAGGAACAAGCAATGATGTGATAGAAAATAAGTACAAGTTCTAAGATTTTATTGGCATGCTGAGTACTCCTCCTATTGGAAGTTTTAAACTTTATGGTTTTTAAAAGGCTGTGGGAAATAATTGAGAGTTAAATCCCATACTCTCATCCTTCTCTAGACAGAAGTCCAGAAGCTGAAGAGTCTCAAGGAAGGTATGTCTTAGTCTGTGTTCTGCTGCTATCACAGAATACCCAAGACAGTAATTTATCATGAACAGAAATTTGGTCCAGAAGGCTGGGAAGTCCAAGAGCATGTTACAACCTGTTTTTCTATTTAATAACATGTTAGCTACTAGTTTTGAAGCAATTTTGTGTTCTCTAACATCATTTTTAATTCTAGTAATAGACATATAACATAAAATGCATGGTTTTAACAGGTCAGTTGCATTCAGCTGTATTCACATTGTGCCACTCACATCATCTACCTCCAGAACACTTCTCATCTTTCAAATCTGAAATTCTGTATGTGTTAAACAACTCTATTCTCCCCCAAGCAACCTCTATTCTACTTTTGCTCTTTATGAATTTAGATCCCTCATAAAAGTGGGTCATGCAATATTTTCCTTCGGTGACTGGCTTCTTTCACTTAGCATTGTGTCTTCAAGTTTTCACACTCTAACGTGTCAGAATTGCCTTCCTTTGGAAGGCTAATATTTCATTGTACTTCAATATCTTTTTAGATGTTTGTCCAGTGTTTCTTTTGCAGATGGTTTATTTAGCTCATGCTTTATTCTTAGATGATTGCTTATTTCCATTTTTGTCTTTTCATACACAGCACAGTGGTGACAGTCTCTATAGCTAAATATTTGTGCAAATAATGACAGTGGAATTGCTGAGTCACGGGATGGAGCTACACTTGGAGTAACCTCATAAGGTTCTGGCCTTTCACTTTGGTGAAGCACCCTTCTAGTCCACCAGCACAAGCTGGTCTCTGATGCCTGAAATTCCACCTCTAACAATTTATCCTTTTCCAAAAAGGTCTTCTGTTCTAGTTATAACCTTTCTTAAGGAAAAAACAAACAAACAAACAAACAAAAACATCCAAATGACACCATTTTGGAGGACTGAATTAGCATGGTCATTTGTTTCCTCACTGAGAGAAGGGAGTTAGGATGTGAACCAGACCTTTTTATGCTATACCCTTGATAGCCTCACATGCTCCAGCCTTTAAGTCAACCTTTTTTTAAGTTTAATTTTTTGTCTGAGATGGTTTTAGATTTCTAAAAGAGTTTAAACATAGTGCAGAGATTTTCCATCCTTGCTCAGTTCCCTCTAATGTTGAAATCATACATGACCACGTTTCTCTCTCCTAAGAAAACCTCATGGGCACTATACCATCAACCAAGCCACAGACTGCATGGGTGTCACAAGTGTTTCCATGGATGTCTTTCTTTCTGTCCCAGGATTCAAACCAGGAAGCATATTGCATTTAGCTGTGATGACTTCTTAGTCCCCTTGGGTCTGTGACAATTTCTGGCCTTTCATTATGGTTCTGAAGAGAACTGGTCAGGTATTTTGGAGAACGTCCCTCAATTTGAGTTTGTGTGATATTTTCTCAGGGTTACCTGGGATTATGAATCCTGGGGAGAAGGTGGCAGAAGTGGAGTGTCTTTACTCTCTGGTAGTGGATCAAAGAATGTGTGGACTTATGTTTGAAAAAAGCCACAGAGATTGTTTTATTTTGGGGTATGCATTTTGAGTCTATGCCAATATTCTGTGTCTCCCTTGAGCTCCCCTTTAGCAGCCTTGATGGAGCATACCTGTAGCAATTACCACCATGCGGTTCTCATTGGGATGGTCTTTCCCTCATTCCTTCCATGTTTATTATTTGGAAATTTTAAGGGAAGATTTGTTCTGCTCTCTCATTTATTTATTTTTCAATCATTTATTTATATCAGTATGTACTTGCAAGTATTTATTTTATTCTCTGGGTTATAATCTAATACTCTCCCTATTTATCTTGTTGCTCAATTTGTTCCAGTTCCGGCCACTGAAAAGTTTTTCAGGTTGGCTGCTGTGCTCTTTCAAAATGCCTCTAACTTATTATTTTTCATTCTTTCTTGAATATGTTCTTGATTTCCAGCACTACACACTGTTCCTGCTCATCTTGTATTTTCCTCACTTGTGTCCTGGAATCTGCCATGTCTTCAGGGAATTGTGGTTCTGTTCAGTAGAAAATGGTATTTAGGAAGTAAGGTCTGGGTGCTGATGTTCTGGCTGCTCTTGGGGAGTCATACTTCCAGACCCTCTTGGGGTACAGAGCTACAGCCTGTAACTCAACATGTTTGTGATAGGGCTTCTCCGTTTGTGATAGAGCTATGTCCCAATAAACCCATTGTAACGTGGGTAACACTATCATAGGAAAAATATGCATTTAATGCACCTAACCTATGGACCATCACTGTGTTGCTTAGTAACGCCATTCACAGTAGCGAATCAGTGGTCCACCCTGGTGTGCACATGGATGATGGGGAACTGAGGATCCCACCACATACCCCTGGTCTGGAGAGAGATCAAAGTTAAAAATTCTGAGTAGAGTTTCTACTAATTGTATTGCTTTTGCATCAGTACAAAGTTGAAAAATTTGTAAGCTGTTTTTGTGTGTGCATACACACCAGTGTATTTAGGTGGGTATCTGTCTATTCCTATCTATAGTAAAATGAAAGTTCATATCCACCTCTACGGTTTTATCTCATCATCCATCTACCATTGGTATCATTAGATTTAGAACAGGGAGTAAAATTATATATAAATAATTTTTTGATGTATTCAAATGGTGTTTCTCACAAATCCTTTTGTTTCACATTTATTTTTCTAAGGTCAAGAAAACACCAAACCATAACAAAAAAAATTGTATGTATGTTGGAAAATAGCAGATACGAACTTTAGACCACCAACTCTGGTGGGAAAAACATATTCATTTCTTCATTTTTCTTGAAATATGACTCTACATCTTTATGCATTCAGGATAGCAGAGAATTGACTTCAGGCATCTTGCAGCCTCTGTTCTCCCAGGATGTACCCCATGGGAGGCTCTGTGATGGGAAGGTCTCTTAAGCTGAGATCCACCCCAGAGGCTGGCGACTTCCTCACTATTTAAGCTAGTGGGGTCAGCTCTCTGCTCCCATGGTGCAAGTGGGAGCAAGAACTGTAACCAAGGCTGAGAGCCGCAGTGTGTGGGGCTTATCTTCCGTCCCTCTCTGGTCTCACTTCTCTTCGGGGCCCCTTTCTATTGCTCATTCCCTCCCCAATCTCTACTTATTTGTTTAGACTCTGAAGAATGTCTCCCTTTCCTTTTCTTGCCCACAGACTCTCTGAGGACCAACTCTCTAATGCACTCAGGCCTCAAGAAAACAATGACTAGGAAAGAAGAATCCATGGGCTGCTCTTGCCCCGTAGTCACTACGGGGGAGCAAAAGGAAGAGAGGTAGCAGACCTGTGTGCAGCTTTCATCTGCAAGGCACTTAAGAGCCCTACCTGGAAGGTGGAAATGGTCTTCATTTTTGGAGGATGTAATTGTGCTTGTGTCCTGCCTTCCTGAAGTGGATAACATGGGCCACAGGGCAAAGAGCAATGAGGCAGGAGAATCCCCCAGTAAGGAGTATTCTTGGAGAGCCTAGGTCTTGAAGGAGGGCCCTCCCTCCCACCTGGAAGTCTCAACCAGCACTAACTTCAAATTGTCCTAGGAGATTAACCTGCAGTGGTTTGGTTGACTACCTCTCTTCCCTACCAGGGAGATTCCTGACTGTTTTCTGGATTTAGTCTCCATTCAGCTGCTACCTGAAGGGACAGGTGTAGAGGGGAGCCTTACCTGAGATCCATGGTCCCAGATGGGCTGCAGCCAAAGTTCTTTAATAACGGTTCTTTTCTTTGGTTTATAAACATATGTTCACCATAAAATGATAAATGTTATAATGAAGAAAATTAAAATTATTTATTGTTTGACTATCCCAAGAATGATAAAACATTTTGGAATTTCTTTCCTATAAAATTGACCAAGAACTGGGGGGCAGTATGGCCTGTGGTTCCAGGTCTCCTCATGCACCACTGTACCTGCGTGTAAATTCTGTGCCTGCAACCCTGAACTGGGTGGCTGTAATTTTCCTGTTTCTATGGATCATCTTAGTGTGCTAAATTAATCAATACACTCTGTATTAGTTTCCTCAGGATGCTGTAACAAAGTACAACAAAATACAATTGAGTAGCTTAAAAGACCAGAAATACAGTAGCTCAGACTTCTGGAATCCAGAAGCCTCAACTCAAGGTGTCAGAGGCTCCAGGGAGGATGCTCCCAGCCTCCTCTAGCTTCTGGTGTTGCCAGCATTCCCTGGCACACCTCACCTTGTAGACCTATGACTCTCCCAATGACTGTCTCCATTTCCACATGACACTTCCCCTATGCATCTGTATCCAAATTTCCCTCTTCCTATAGGGATGCCAGTCACTGGATTAGAGCCCCAAACCCCAATCCAGCATGATGTCATCTTAACCCAAATGTACCTGCAAAGATCCCATTTCCAAGAAAGCTCATGATTGAAGTTTGGGTGTGACCAGCTCCTCAAAGATTCATGTGCTGGGAGCTTGGTCTCCAGAGTGGTGATCTAGAGGTGGTAGAACCTTTAAGAAGTGGACCCAGGGCTGGGGTTTTAGCTCAGTGGTAGACCTAGGATGTGTGAGGCACTGGGTTAGATTCTCAGCACCACATAAAAATAATTTAAAAAGGCCACTGACAACTAAAAAAAATTAAGAGCCTAGTGAAAGGTGATTATGTCATGGGGCTCCACCTCACAAGTGGATTAATGCTGTTTCATAGCAGTGGTCACCTGGAATTGGACTGGTTCTTATGAGAGCAGATTGTTGTAAAGCAAGGCAATTCTACCCATGGCCACTTCCCTCTCCACTTCTCTGCCATATTGTGATGCAACCAGGCAGTTCTTTCCATGTTTCCAAAACCATGCTTTTTGGCCTTCCAGACACCAGAATGGCGAGCCAAATAAGCCTCTTTTCTTTATACACTACCCAGTGTCATGTACTTGGTTATAGCAACACAAAATGGATAAAGACAGTCATAGTCACAGGTTCTAGATGGAGATGAATTTTTGGAAAGACTGTTCAACCCAGTATATATACCTCCACCACAGAGTTGTAGCAGGAATAAATGAGATGCTATTTCCAAAACACAGCATTGTGCATGGCAGGACACATGGTAGATTCTCAGAAAATGGTAACTTTTATTAGTATTCCTGCTAAATCTATCTATCATCTGTCTATCTATCTATGCATCTATCTATCTATCTATCATCTATCTATCTATAATCTATCGCCATAGACATAGATACAGATGTAGATGTACAAATACATACATACATATTACTAAATTTACATAAAAGTTACTCTGGTGGTTTGGTGTGAATTGGAACCTAAGATACTTATGTAGGTGTATATTGTAAAATACAAATCAGTGTGTGCGACGTGAAGCCTTTACCTTGCTTCCTAGAAAGGTTCTTTTTCCCTTATGCCTTTAAAATGTGATACACAACATTAAACAAGTGGCTTTTCTAAGGCTTCTGTCCTCACACGTGTGGATGCACGACTGCATACCTAGCCTTCCCCGTGCAGTCCGATGGTTAAGGTGACCTGACTCTTCCCAGGTGTCAGTATATCTGTAAGGAAACACAATATTAACCTCTCCCAGGCCCCTGACTTGGCCCCTGACTTGGAGTTCCTTTCTGTCTTTAGCCCTGCAGAAGGGGCAGCAGCAACTCGGGTGCTTCTGTGTTTTGACTGAGCTCTGATTCTGTCAGGACTTTGAGTGCTGGGGATCAATCCCAGGGCCCCATGCATGCCAGGCAAGTGTTCCACCACTGAACAGCACCCCAGCCCTCCTGGTGCTGTTGCTTTCCACCCTCCACGATTCTGTTTCACCCAGAGGTTTGGACTCACATCACTTCTCCAGTATAAGTTAAAGGTTTCCCATTAGGCTGGGTGGCTACAGTTCATGGTCCTGCCAGTAGGCACATGAAGTTCCTGGAAGCAGGATTGCATCCCCAGAATTTGGATTACTTTAAGGAGGCAATGTCACTTCTATAAATGTGAGCATTTTTCTAAAATAAGGCAAGTATTTACTAATTCTAGTTATAGTAGTGGAACCTACCAATAATCACAAACAGGATGATTTAAAGAAAAACAAATTCCCAGTCATTGGCTATGAACTTTTTATAAAATTTAACTGTGATCTAGACTCTTGGTGTTGCAGTAGCATTTGATGCCTCAAAGTAAACTATGTATTAAATGTTATTTATTTATTTATTGGTCATAAATTGAGGATAAGATGCTCCATCTGCCTTGGGGCTCAGAAGTTGGGCCCTGGTGCTGCCCAACCCTCCTGGACTGCTGAGCAGGCGCAGAGGGCACTGACAGCTCCCTGGGGCTTGCACTGCCCCTGCATCCCAGAAAGGGCAGCTGCTGCACCCAGGCAATGGCCTGCACTAGAGCACTAGAGAATCTTCTGGAGAGCCATGGCTCCTGCAGCACTTTTCTGCAATCCTCTTCCAGTTCTCCACAAACCGGTGAGCAGAACACGAGTCACACTGGGTTAGTTTTCTGTTGCCACATAACATCCAACAGCTTTAAAAAGCCTGGTGGTGATTTCTGGATGGATGGAGGAAGGAACTACACAGACCCTCTCTCCAAGAAAGCAGTATTGTACCTGGTGATATTACTCAAACAATCGTTTAAAATCTCTTGCAATTGCCCTAAGATCATATAGCACCTGGATAAAACTTCATTTAAGAAAAACATAGTAATTCTTGGTAAAAACAGTGAGAATCTGTGCTCGTCAAGTCATAGCCTGCTCCCGCCACCTCCACCCAGGCCTCAGTAGCCAAGAAGTCAGGGGTTTCCCTCCTCCCAGACCCTAGTCTGGGGCTACAGAGTCATTCTGGGAGGGGCAGGCAGCAGCATCTCTCGTTCCCCCAGCCCCGGGCTGCAGAATGATCCCAAGCCGGTCCAGCTGAGAGGAACAGGTCTCTCTTCTCCTACCCAGCCCTGACTGGCAAGGGTGGAAGTTCACTCCAAGAGTGACAGGTTGTTGACAGGGGCCCAGTAGTCCCCCCCTGTCCTAACTCACTTGTGAGGTAGACTTGCCAGGCAGGAGGGTCCAACAGAGGGGACCAGGGACTGCACCCCCCACCCTGGGCTCACTTATAAGAGAGGGTGGCACTTGCAGAGAAGGGGGCCCCTGCTCTGGGCAGCAATGCAGGGGTTCCTTCCTGGGGAGAAAGGCAGACCACAGGGTAGTTCTGCAGCCTCCTGGGAGAACTGTCTTGATTTGGAACCGAAGGTGCCAGGCCTGAGGGAGTTGGGGAAAACAGCTCCCGTGTGGGTGAGCAGAGAGAACTTCAGAGAGGTTGATAGCTCCCAGACGCAGGGAGATGATCAGAACTGCAGGAAATCGTGGGCCCAGGTAGCAACATGATCTGTCAGTATTAAAGGGAGGGGAGGACATGCATTTTCAGAAATAATGGCTCCAAGTATTCCAAATCTGCTGTAAAGCATTTCCTCCACGTCCAAGCAGTGCAGCAAATCCGAGTTCAACAGAGACCCACGCACCATAGATGAAATGCTGAAAGATGAAAACAAAGAAAAAATCTTGAAAACGGCAAGGGAAAAAAATGAATCACCAGTATGAGAGAGCCCAAGCAAAACCTATAGCGACCTTTCAGGGGGAACAAGGGCGGCGGAAGGCGTGGCAGAATCCCAGATGCTGAGGACGGCAGCGTAGGCAATGCAGCAGCCGTCCAGCCAGATCTCAGAGCCCAGGAGATACCCTCCAAAAGGGAAGGCAGAAGGAAGACATCCCCGAGGAGGAAACAAGAACTGATTGCTTAAAGACCCATCTCACAAGGAATAGTGAAAGAAACCATGAGACACCAGAAGTCATTCAAATCCATGCTTTTCAAATCAATCAAGGAAAGGAAGGACAAGAAATAAGTGTGTAGCTACTGAAAAGGACAGTGAAATTTCATATTTGACAAGCAATCCTACCTGTCTATCTATCATCTATCTATCTATATCTATCTATCTATCTATCTATCTATCTATCTATCTATCATCTATCTATCATCTATCTATCTCTCATCTATCTTTTTGGGCCTGTAACATATAAAATGTAATATATTTGATAATAGCAGCAAAAAGGAGGTAGTTCAACAAATTCTAAAAATGCCACACCTGCTCATCATTTCTTGCCATACTTTTTCAAAAGATATAAAATTAAATGAAGTAATAACCATCACCATGGATGGCCGGGCTTGTAACATATACAGGTATAATGTAAATAACAATGATAGCACAAAAAAGGGAATAAAGAATACATCAATCTCACTGGAATTCAGCTTAGTAATACTTTAGAATCACTCTGAAATAGACTGTGATATATTGAAATATATGTTGTAAGTTCTAGAATGACTTCTAAGAAAACAACTTTAAAAATAATGAAAAATTATTAATAGTTAAAACGTCACAGTACAAAACAGTCCCTAACATAAAAAGGAGAGGAACAGAGAAAAAAAAAAAAAAAAGCATGCAACACAAAAAACAAAAAGGAAAATGGAGACGGGCGTGGTGGTGCAGGACTGCCATCCCAGCGGCCCGGGAGGCTGAGGCAGGAGTTCAAAGCCAGCCTCAGCATGGGCAAGGTGCTAAGCAACTCAGTGAGACCCTGTCTCTAAATAGGGCTGGGGATGTGGCTCAGTGGCCAAGTGCCCCAGAGTTCAATCCCCAGTTCTTAAAAAAAAAAAAGAAAAAAAGGACAGATGAACTAAATAACCAAAGGCAGAGATTGTCCAAGTCAATCTTTTAAAAAGGTTAAATTTCATGTTGTTTACAGGACACACACCACAGCTTCAAAACTTCAAACAGGCTGAAAGGAAAAATAATGGAAAACTACACCTGTGAGAACCAGCAGCCATGCTGGGCACACACCTGTAATCCCAGCAACTCAGCATACTGAGGCAGGAGGATCGCTCGTTTGAGGTCAATCTCAGCAATTTAGTGAGACCCCGCCTTTAGGGAGTGTGGGGAGATGTGACTCAGTGGCAAAACGCCCCTGAGTACAATCCCCAGTACCAAATCAATCAATCAATCAATACAAATAAAATCCAAAACAAACGAATAACAACAACAACAAAAGCCGCAAGAGAGGTGGAATGACTATGCACATCACAAAAAATAGACTTTGATACAAACATGAAAGTTACTGGGGATAAAGTGGCACATTAGAAACGATGAAAAGCTTCATCCATCAGGCAGATTTGACAATTATAAACACAGGCATCTCACAACAGAGTCTCAGAACGCATGAAGAAAAACCGAGAAGCAAAAGGAAAAGCAGATGATTTGATTTTTAAAGTTGGAGACTTCAGTATCCCTACTTTCAAAAATGGAATAACTTGGCAGATAATCAACAAGGAAACAAAAGTCACTGAACCCCAATAGACCTGACAGACGTGTGGGGACCAGTCTTCCTGAGAGCAGAAGAACTGATGTTCTTCTCGGGGACCCGGGAATGTTCTGCAGGAGGGACGGTGTGCTAGCCCCACAGCAAGCCTCGACAAACCTGAAAGGACTGAATTATGCCCAGAATGTATTGTGGACACAATGACCATGATGGAATGGCCATTAACAGAAGGAAATTTGGGTAACTCATAAATATGTGAAGCTTAATACTCTCCTAAATAACCGAGTTGAAAGAAGGAAATCACATAGCAAATTAAGAAAATCTTTGAAATGAATAAAGAGGAAGACAGAATATACTAAAACAACACAGGATGAAGATAAAGCAAGGTTTCAAGGGAAATTTATGTCTGTAAGTTCTTATATTTACAAAAATATAAATCTCTAATAAATAACCTGACGTTTCACCTTAAGACACCAGTAAAAGGAAGAGAAAACTAAATCTAAAACAACCTAAAGGAAAAAGGAAGAATGGAGGAACAATTAATGAAATGGAGAAAAAGTTTAAAAATCAGTGAAAACAGTTGATTTTTTTTTTTTTTTGGAACTGGGGATTGAACTCAGAGGCACTCAGCCACTGAGCCACATCCCCAGCCCTATTTTGTATTCTATTTAGAAACAGGGTCTCACTGAGTTGCTTAGCGCCTTGCCCGTGCTGAGGCTGGCTTTGAACCCGCAATCCTCCTGCCTCAGCCTCCCGAGCTGCTGGGATTACACGTGTGTGCCACCACGCCAGGCTAACAGTTGATTTTTTAAAAGAAAACGGAATTGACAAATCTTTCCTTACATTGATCAAGAAAGAATAAATGAGAGAAGATATCACCTCACAGAAATAAAGACAAATTATGAAATATTATGAACTGTATGTCAGTAAATTAGGTAACTTAGACGAAAAGGACAAATTTCTAGGAAAATTCAAATGATTGAAACGTACTCAAGAGGAACTAAAATATCAGAACGGACTATAAGAAGTAAAGATATCAAGTTAGTAATGTTTTAAGTTAGTAATTTTAACAAATCTCCACAAAGAAAAGCTCATTCTTCTATACTTTCATTGGTGAATTTTAACAAAGCATTCAATAAAAAGTTTTCTTCATTAAGT
The DNA here is from genome assembly GCA_020662805.1 of Glaucomys volans. Classification (NCBI taxonomy): domain Eukaryota; kingdom Metazoa; phylum Chordata; class Mammalia; order Rodentia; family Sciuridae; genus Glaucomys; species Glaucomys volans. The sequence continues at coordinate 414,924 of JAJEJO010004227.1, forward strand.
GTTTAGTAGAATCCCTTCAAAAAGCAGAAAGGAAGGGAATGTTCCTAAATTTCTTCTTTGAGTCCAGGATTATTCTGATATCAAATCAGAAAAGAAAACAAAATTACAGATACAGATCCCTTATGAATATAGATGTGGTGATCTTCAACAATACACAAGCAAACTGAATTCAGAAACATATAAATAGTATTATACCAGGGCCAGACATCCCTAGGCAAGTTTGGTTTAATCATCCAAAGATCAGTTAGTGTAATGCAATAGATTAATTGAATAAAAATATTTGGAATGATCGTATCAATAGATGCAGAAAAATCACTTGCCAAAATTCAAAACTCTTTAATGATAAAACTACTCAACAAACAAGAAATAGATGCAAACTTCCTCAAGGACATTATGAAAAGGTAATGGTGAAAACCGAATGCTTTCGTCCTAAGATCAAGAGCAAACAAGGATGTCTGCACTCACCACTTCTGTTCAACTCTGCACTTGAATGCTAGCCCAGGTAATTAAGCAAGAAAATAAAATAAGAGACATCAAGCTTGGAGAAGAGGTAAAGCTATGTTCACAGAGGGCATGACATGGTATATAAAAAATAATCCTAAGGGGCTGGGGATATAGCTCAGTTGGCAGGGTGCTTTCCTCACATGCATGAAGCCCTGGGTTCAATACCCAGCACTGCAAAGTAAAAAATAAAAAAAAATAATAATCCTAAAGACTCCACCATAAACATCCACTTTTGGAACTCATACATGAGTTTGGCAAAGTCTCAGAATATAGTATTAATAAACAAAAGTTTCTATATACCAGCAATGAAAGGAAATGAAGCAATTTGATTTTCAATAGCATTAAAAAATAAGATAGAACTGAAGAGGTTACATTGAAAACTGGAATGTTGAAAGCAATTGCAGTAGATATAAATAAATGGAAAGGCACTTCACATTGGTAGTTTGTAAGAGATAATATTGTTAAGGTTTGCCCCCACCAAAACGTCTACATACTCAACGTAGTCTCTACTCCACAACTTGTACACATTACAGCGGCATGATTCCTATGAATGAATAAGGAGTCCCTTCAATATGGCCCAGGTGTTGTACACAGCCTGTACACACAAGTCGTTCCCTGGAATCCATAGCAGCATTATTCATAACAGCCCAAAGTGGAAACAGACTAAATATACACTTAATTGTAGATGACTAAATAAAACAGTGTTTCCATATGCTGCAGTATTATTCAGTCATAAAAAGTAATAAAGAAGTGACCCAGACTACAACGTGGATCCACCATGAAAAAGACATGATAAAATGCACTCACTGGAGACCTCGCATCCTAGGATTTGGTGTATGTGAAATGTGCAGATAAGTACGTAGAGACAGAAACTAGAGATGAGTGGGTATTAAAGACTGGGCAAGAGTGAGAGGGAAGTTCTAAGAGGGGTGAAAGTGTTCTAAAATTAAATAGTGCTGATGATTGCCTAGCACTGTACCATAAAATAAATTGGACTATATACTTTTAATGGATGGATTGTAAGTACATAAAATATAATATAGCTGTTTTTTTAAACCACCCATTTATTATCTCCCAGGATCCTTGAGTCCGGGTCTGGGCATGCTTAGCCAAGTCCTCTGCTCTCTGCAGTCAAGATGTCCCTGAGGCTGTGTCTCATCTGAAGCTTGGAGTCCCTTTCAGGCCCATGGGTTGTTTGCAGAAGGCTTCAGCATCCGGAGGCCTACTGCATCTCCCGGCCACATGGCCCTCATGACCGCGTCAGGTAGCTCACAAGATGGCACGTGCTCCCTCAAGGGCAGCAGTAGTGCCTCTGGGTATGCAGCACGACAAAGTCTCAGACACTAATTGAGACCATCACCGGCCCTGTCCTGTTGGTTAGAAGCCAGTCCCAGGTACTGTCCACACTCCAGGGGAGGAAGGGGACCACACAGCTAGGGGAGCATCCTGGGAGCCATCTCAGAACTCTCCTACCTCCACACCCACTCCCTCTCCTGCATAGATGTCCTGTCCATTCCACAGAGATATTTTCCATCTGAGTTGAGCAACTTATTTTTAAACCTAATTTTTTGCCAGAAAATTCTTAAAGGAACCAATTTCTCTTTCCCTCCCTCCTCATTAACTTCTCTCTTTCAGTGTGTTAATCCCTTCAAAATAAGGCAGACTAGTTTTGGAAAGCTCTACCGCCATCTCTCCAAAGCTGCTCATTGAGAATTTAGAGAACTTGAAGCATTTTAAGAGGTCACAGCCTGCCAGGACACCAGTGCCCCAACTTCTGATAGCCCCAGGGTGATAAGTTACCCTCAAAGCATTTCTCCTCATGGGTACTAATGAAAACCTGCCCCACTGCCTCTTCAAGACTCCTTGTAGTTAATTTGGAAAAGTTTTCATGTGGGTTGTATCGTGTTTATGAAGACCTGAAATGATTGTGTGAGTTTCGGGGGAATCAGAAGCTTTCATCCCTGGCCTTCCTCACCTCACATGCCGACACACACGGTATTTCCCTAACCTTACAGCTCCCGCCTGGGCTTTCCCATCATGCTCTGCACATACCTGTCCACCCAGGAGACACACCAGAGCCCAAGATTTTATTGTCTCAACTATTAGATGGTTTTTTGTTTGTTTGTTTGTCTTTTTTTCCCCCCTGAGAATGAGCTTAGGCGATTTTAGCAGTCCATAAGTGCTATGGAGTCAACCTCGCTCATTATGCCAGCACTTGAGGGGAATAAAACCGAAAATACTGCCTTGAACACTTACCCCAGTGCTGCCCGCTGGATAGGAAGCAGCCGCAGGGCCCTTAAAGACTGCTGCCTCTGCAGAGCGGCCTGCGGGTGGTGAGTCTCTTCCTGGAGAAGAGGCTGTTTGCACTGCATACAGCAGGGCTCTTTCCTCTGCAGAGGGGAAGACTCTGAGAAAGGGCTTGAACTGATTCTGACATTTCCAGGAAAAACACTCTTGCTTAGAGACCATAGCTCTTTGGAAAAGTGACCCAGCAGGTGGGTCCCTGCCATTGGTGAGTTTCTGCAGAGGAAATTGCTGGTCACCAATGCAGTCCACCTGCCTCCAGTGGAGAGCGCTGATCTGTGGGCATGAGAAACAGGCTGGTGGGGAAGGGGACAGGGCGGAAGTGCAGATGCTCCTCAACTTACGATGGGTTGTGTCCTGATGAACCCATCATAAGTTGAAAATGTCCTGTCAAAACACACCTGACCAGCTGTGCATCCTGTCTCACCAACACAGAGCACCAGGGAGGGGGTGCACAGTACTGGCTGTTCACCCTGGTGATCACGGGGCACTGGGAGCTGAGCTGTGGCTCACGGCCACCCCCAGGCACCTCAAGAGAGTATCATCCTGCACAATGCTGGCTGGAAGAGCAGGACTCGGAATTCACATGGTCTCTGTCGAATGTGTATTGCTCTGTCACCATCATAAAGCTGAAGAATCATGAACTGAATTTTAGTAGACTGGGGACCATCTGCGAACTCTATGTCAGGACATGTGTGACATTGAGATCAGATTTGGAAGACTGGTGTTTGGCCAATAAATGATCCCATCTGCACAGGAGGGCATGGGATGGGGTTGCTTTAGTTTGGATCTTGAATGTCCTGTAAAGGCCCATAAGTTGAAGGCTTGGTGTCTAGCCTGTGGCACTATGGGAGGTATTAGACCCTTTAAGAGGTGGAGCTTACCGGGAGGAAGTTAGGTCACTGGGATTGTCCTTGGACTGGATATTTGGACCTCAACTCCTTCCCCCTTCTCTCTTCCTGGACACAGAGAATTGAACAGCTTCCTCTGACTCCTGCTCCCACCCTGTTGTTTTGCTTTGCCACAGGGTAAAACCACAGCCACATAACTATGGACTGAAATCTCTAAAATGGTGATCCTATGAACCTTTTCTCCTTATAAGTTGGTTAGCTCAAGTATTTTGTCAGAGCAATAAAAGATGACAAACACAGGTACTGAGTAATTTATTGGCTTGACTCTTACTGACTGAAGAGTGGGTTTATTAATTTTCAGACACAGTTGGAGAAAGGAAGGGCTAGAGGATGCTAAGAATGAATTGTTTATCTGAATTGCTGAATTGGCTCCCTGAAAGGATGCTCAGCTGAAAGTAATGCCCTTCCCACAGACCACATGGTTCAACTGTCCCGGACAAATGCCACTGAAAATATTTCTAAAGGGTGTTTTGCCAAAGGCTACTTGAGATTATGTATCTTAAATGTTTAAAAGAATCCTGTTGACCAAGAACTGACTGAAAACTGAAATAAATATAAAACCTGGCTTGTTGGAGATCTGGTTTTTCCATCTGAAGGCACTGGTGCCATGGGTAAGGAAGGGGTGGGAAGCAAGCTACTGGTGCTGGTGATTCTAGACTCTGCTGGTGGAGCCCCATTTCCTTGGAGGTTGCGAGACTCTGATGCCTGCCTGACTTGAAGTTTGCCCAGTGTTTACTGGCTCTGAGACATAGGTGTTTGCTTTTGCCCATGACTGAGCTGATATATATAAACATTCTTCATCAAGTAAAATACTTTTGGGTTCTTACACTTGAGACATCTGTGTAGTATCCCCCAAACTGACCACCAGTCTTAGAAGGGATAAACAAGGCCCCATCTGTATTTTCTCAGAGCAGCAGGTAGACAAAGACTTTTCAGAAATTCAAACAGCTGTTCCACCACTTAACACTCCTCCTAGTGCCCGAGGAGACATGTGAGCATGTTCTTCTCATCTGATCCATGGTGGGGTCTCTTAACCCATTTTCTGTTGCTATAACAGAACACCTGAGATGGGTAATTTATAAAGAAAAGAGGTTTATTTTGCTCACGGTTCTGGAGTTTGGGAATCTCAACATTGAGCAACTGTACCTGGGGAGGGTGCTGTGCTTCCCTCTTAACATGGCAGAAGTCAGAAGAGGAAACCAGTATGTGTGGAAGAGACAAAGCATGGAGGGCAGCCTTGCTGGACAGCACCCCTGCCATGGTAAGGAATCCAGTCCCTCAGGCATTAACCCAACCCTAAAAGAAGGGCACTAATCTTCTCAGTGACCCAGTCCCAGCAGCACCACCGAGGCAGTCAAATTTCAACATGAGTTGCAGAAGGGACCAGCCGTGTTCAGACCAGAGCACAGGGTGAAGGGCTGGCAGGGCTGCCTGGCATTCCTGGAGGGTGATGCAGCTGGTTGGCAGCAGCACCGTCTGGGGCCTGGGGCGGCTGATGGCTGACATGCAGCATTCCCACTGCAGGTCGGATCTGCCCTTTCTAGTTCTTGTTTTCTGAACCAAAAGAAGGTTCACGCCCCGCTAAGCAACCACGTTAAGCCTTCTAGCTGTGCTCCTGCGGTGTGGACTTGAGACACCCCCAGGGTCTGCACAAGCCAGCATGGCAGACTCCCCAAGGCTGGTGCCTGCTAGGGGGCCCAGCTCTGGCCCATCTGAGGCCTCTGGCTCCCGTGGTCTTTCCTGAATGAGTGGACTGAAGGTTTCATGCTGTCCACATAGAGAGAGTGTGCTGCACGCACACCGGGCCCATTTGAAAGCCATTTCCCTCACTGGTGGTTGGCCAAGTGGCTCTGACTGTGACGGCTTCCTGTGGAGGTAGCCCCAGAAGTCAAGGCAAGTGTCCCAGGGGGACATGAATTAATGGAGCTCAGGTCCTCTGCTTCAGTCTCACTGGCACTGAGGAGGTGGTCGTGGTACTTCAGAGGCTGAGCGAGGCTGGACCCTGGCCAGGGCAGTGTAGGTGCAGCTGGTCCCCAGCACAGTCACACTTTCCCTGTCCCATGTCACACGATGATATCGTGCACTCAGGGTGGCTTCATGAGCCACCAGCTCCTCCTTGGCACTGTGAGCTCAGTGAGTCACTGGTGCTGAGTCGGCAGCCCCCAGCCAGCATTCGACAGGGTGACAAGCCAGGACACACTCATGGGTGAGATCAGGAGGCATTCATCTCTTCCTGGCTTATCTCACTGGGCAGAGTGTCCTCCAGTTCCGTCCACGTGGCTACAAAGGACCATTTCCTCCCTGCATGGTTGGATAGTATTCCACTGTGCTCATTTACCATGCTTCTCTTCATCTATTCACCTGTTAATGGACACTGGTTGGTTTTATATCTTGGCCACTATCAACATGGGAGTGCAGATGTCTCTTTGACTCCCTGATGTCCTTCTATGTGGAAGCTAAGTAAGTTGGTCTCATGGAGGGAGAAAGTAGAATAGTGGGTACCAGAGGCTGGGGAGGGTGGTGGAAGAGAGGATGGAAAGAGGTTGGTGATCAGGTGCCAAACATGGTCAGAGAGGAGGCATCAGCGCTGGCACTCTGTGGCCCAACAGGATGACCACAGTTAACAAGTGTCCATGGTGTATTTCAAAGAGGTGGAAGAGAGAATTTGGAATGTTCCCAGCACAAGAAATGACCAATGTTTGAGGGGATGGATGCTAACTACCCTGATTTGGTCACAAATTATATATATATGATTCTTGTATGTCAATTAAAGAAAGAGGTGGAGGAATAAGAGGAAAAGAAGAAGAAGAATGAGAGGAATGAAAAGGATGAGGATGAGAAGGAGAGGGAGAAGGAGAAGAAAGAGGAGAAGGAGGAGGAGGAAAAGGAGGAGGAGAAGAAGAAGAATGAGAGGAAGGAAGAGGAGGAGAGGAGATGGAGGAGGAGGAGGCAAAGAGAAGGAGGCAAGGAGAAGAAGGAGAAAGATAAGGAGGAGGAGAAGAATGAAAGGAAGGACAAGGAGGAGGAGAAAGAGGAGGAGAAGAAGGAGAAGAAAGAGGAGGAAAGGGAAGAGGAAAAGAAGAATGAAAGGAAAGAAGAGGATAAGGAGAAAAAAGAAAGAAAGAGAAGGAGGAGGAGAAGAAGAAGGGGGAGAGGGAGGGGAAGGAGAAGAAGAAGGATGTGAGGAAGGAGGAGGAGAGGGAGGAGGAGGGAAAGGAGAAGAAGAAAGGAGAACACACATGGTTAACTCCTCAGACCCAGCAAACAAAGCAGAAAGGAAAACAGAAGAGGAAAGCCCAGCCTGGCCTCTGTCCCTGACGATGGAAACGTCCAGTCACAGAGACCCGAGGTCATGCTGAAATTCCTGAGGATGAAGAAATCTGTTCCCTGCAAACAACTGGGGAGAGAAAAATAGTAAGGGGCAAATGGCTGAGGGGAGAGAGGGCAGGCACATGCCCCCAGGCTCTGCAAGTGGCCCAGAAGCTGCCCTGACCTCAGGGAGCACCCCAAGACCAGTGACTCTCAGCCAGGAGTGGTGTCTCAGGGCAGCCATATCATCAGACCATCCCAGACCGGGGCTCATGCCCTTTGGGATATCCTAAAATTCCATCACTGCACAGTGTACATGTAAGTGTGCACACGTCACAATCTGTGAGGGAGCAAAACACAAAACAGAAAAAGGAAAAATAATATCCCGTTCTGATTTTTTTTTCTTTTGAGGCAGGTTCTCACTGAGTTGCTTAGGGCCTCGCTGAGTTGCTGAGGCTGGCTTTGAACTCATGATGCTCCTGCCTCAGCCTCCTAAACTGCTGGGATTGCAGGTGGGTGCCACCGCACCTGGCTCTGATTTCTAATAATGAATGTTTTGTTGGAACAGGAGAAAATTGAACTTAAGAATCCAGGAAAAAGGAAAAGATGAGAAATGTGAGAGTTGGAGAACTTTCCAACACAAAGCAGAACCACACAGTCTGAGAGGAGAAGCGGAGAATATAACAAAAGAAAATGGACATGTTTTAAGAGACAGCAAAACCCTTTTAGCACTGCTGAAAATGGAAAAAGGAAATAGCTCCTCCCAAACATCTTTGCACATTTACTAGGCCCTCCTTCCTTCCTTCATGGGGGCTTCAAGACTCTCACCCCCAACCCTGGTGGGTGACTCAAGGACACAGCTTCCACGGGGTATACGGTTGGTAGAGCAACCCAGATGGAAATGTCAGGGGGTGTTTAAAGCACATCACTTTCATTCTAGAATGGCCTTAGAATTTCCCAGGTATCCAAACAGACTCCAGGGAATCTATTAACTTTGGGAGCCTGGTACTACACAGGCTTCCTGTAACACAGGAAAAGGTTGGTGAGGAGGACGCAGGGGGGAAAAAGATGTGTGAAAATAAAAATAGCGTAAGTGACCTTTGCTGAACTCCAGATGGACTGCAGGAATGGCCAGCTTTATGCATTCACATTTTTGAAAAATCGCTGAGCTTGTCTGTGAGTACAATCTGTGAAGCCCCTGAGCATTCACACTCTCATCTATGTGATGGTAAGAGCAACACCACTTGGGTCTGTGCATTTGGCACTACCACCAATATCACCTCCACCACCGTCATCACCACCTTCACCATGATCATCACCACCACCATCATCATCACGATCTTCATCACCAAAATCACCATCATTATCACCACCTTCACCATCATGACCATCACCTTCACCATCACCACCATCATCACCACCACCTTCACCATTATCACCACCACCATCACCATGATCATCACCACCATCATCATCACCACCATCACCATGATCATCACCACCACCA